>OX457024.1:4475120-4590120 GCA_949752745.1 Protula sp. h YS-2021
GGGAGGGCATCGCCATTGACGCGGTGTGAGGGAGGGTATCGCCATTTGACGCGATGTGGGAGGGTATCGCCCAAATGTGTACTTAATTCATATGTCTGATGCATGAGACATGCATTTGTCTGATTAAGACAGTGATTGTTTGGACTTTAATAAAATAACACCATGCATCTGTATACCCATATATATATGCCTATATATATAGTATGATGCCGCGCTCTGATTCAAAATCCCGCGCGTCAGTGAACAGGTGCGGGATTGCCCGCAATTTCACGATTTTGTAGAAACAGTCCTGTATTCACCAAAAAAAAATGTCTCCCAGTGTTCTCATAAACAAAATAGGTCCAGCCAGTCAAATCGTTCCGTCTCATATTTAAAGAGAACTGCGAGTATCTCACCTGCAATTGACTTTTCCTTCATACTTTTACAGTTTAGTGCTTTAAGGCTATACATTCAAAAATTGAAAAGAAAAAGGGGGGTCACCGATGTTATAAGAAAATAAAGACACTGAAAGGTCGCGTACTTTTACTATAGAAATCATTAGGAAAGCCAAGAAATTTCAATGAAAATGCAAAATTCACACATAGTCACAATTGACAATTGCCTCATTTTTTCCCAGTTTGAAGAACACGTCATACGAAATGTTTTAAGCAAATAAAAAATATATGTCGCCGTATCAATAAGAGAATTATACAATCTTTTTGACAAAATCCCATTGACTCCATGGTTAAATGGTGAAAACAGTGTAATATGATTTTAATGGACAATATGTCAACACAGGCCCTTCTAGGAACAAAATATTAGTACAGACCATTTCTGGACATGACCCTATTTGTCTTTGAAAAGAATTTATCGATCTAGACGGATTTAGTAGTTATTTACACTGTGTGAAAATGGATTCAAATTCAGCGATATTCAATTCCTAGTAAGTAATTTCGGTCGCTAGATGGCGCAGAGATACCCGCATTTCCCTTTAAACAGAGCTAAAAATGCAAGGGGTATAATCCATCCAACCAGTCCAAGTAATTAGTCAAAATGTAATCATGGGAAACAAGTAATTAGTGGCCAAGTAATTATTTAGTCAAAGCGTAACCATGGAAACCTCCACGAAGCAGAGAGTGTACGATTTACTGATCGACAGAATGAACTTTTTAAAGGAGGAAGAGTAAAAAAAAAATAGAAAGAAAGAATGTTAACACCGGAACTTGCTCGTGAATGCAAACTCATTCTTGTGGCACCACGCCCCACGTCGGCGTGTTAGTGTAGGCGGGTTCGCGTGGGCGGGTTCGTTTCTTTATTGTTTAGTGATTTTATGACGAAGGGCAACGAGCAAGAATCCATGTTTGTTTTTTTATTATTATTATTTTTTTTTTTTGTAGAGTATGATTCCGGGTCTGGGCAGTGATTTTATGACGAAGGGCAACGAGCAGGAATCCATGTCACGCCTCAAGAAACTCATGACCATCATGGACAGCATGAACGACCAAGGTAGCTCGGCGTGTTTTTTTAGACCCCCCCCCCCCCCCTGTCGGGGCATTAAGCTCCGGAGTTAGGACTGTAGGGGCGGGGGGTTTGTCCGTACGTCCATCATCGGCTTACTCCCACACTGATAATTCGTTTACTAAGATATTTGGTTTATACTTGAACTTATATATAGTGGGATGAGGAGCATGTCATTTTGCATTTTGACCTTGACCGAATTTCAAGGTGATGTTGCCCGCCATCATGGATTTTGGCGTCCAGTTGGGGGGGGGGGGGCGGGGGGGGGGAGGGGTTCTGTCCTCGATGGTGATCTCGTTCTCTGGGGGACGATCCAATGGGCATTGATACATTTGAATTCTATGATAGGTGATTGAACCAATAGCAGTGTGTCAAGTATCCTATTTTTTCCTATATTTTCCTATTTTTTTTTTAATTCCTATTTTTTCCTATTTTTGAACAAAATTCCTATTTTTTCCTATTTTTTTAAAATACGTTTGTTAATTATTTTGTGTTTTATTTCTGTCTTATATTTTTCAGCCTTTCTCTTGTTAAAAACAGCGTAGGTTTCTTCTGGTTGCCGTCCCAGTGAGGCGCATCTGAGGGACACCCATGGTGCTTCTTTTAGACAACCCAGTTGGTTTTCTACGAAAGTTGTAGCACCACTGTTTAAATGTTTCCGAGTCACAGATACCCAATCTATTTTTTGATCTTAGGCAAGATGCTGAATGTTTGTCAATCCAAAACGTTGCACGTAAACTTCCATCAGTCAGTACCGATGATGTGACACTTATTACAGACGAATGGCGTCTATATCAACTAGACAATATCGAAGAGGACCCTGAGTGCAAAGAACACCGAATCGATCATTACTGGAGAGCCGTTTTGCAGAGAAAACTACCATCTGGAGAGCTGAAATACGAGAATCTGCAGAAAGTCGTTAAAGCAGCTCTTGTGCTTCCGCATGGAAACGCCGATTGTGAAAGAGGTCTTTCCAAAAACAAAAAGATGCTTGGAACGGACAGAGTAAACCTTTCTGTGAAATCAATTATAGGGAATAGGCTGGCAAAAGATGCCGTCAATTTACACACGCAACCGGAGAAAGTTCCCATCACTTCAGACATGTTGCAACATGTCAGACACTCACATCAAAGGTATCAACAGCGGCTGGAAGAAGAAAAGCAGGAGGAAGAAGCACGAAAAGATGAAGCCAAACGCCAGCTTGAAGAACAGGAGCGAAAAGAACGAACCGCGAAACAGGCCAGTAATGAAAGAGATGCGTTAAATGAAAAGGGGAAACAGCTGGAGAAAGACGAGTTAGTTATGAAAAAAGACTTAGCAGTAGCGGAAGAATTGCTTCGAGAGGGAAATGAAAAACTGGCCCGTGCACTTAAAAACAAGGATATACGAAGAGCGTCTGTAGCACAGTCCATAATCGAAACTGCCCAGACTAAAATAACGACATGTACAAAAAAACTCGCTAGTGTGAGGAGTGAACAAAAAACTGTAGAGCAGAAGAAACGAAAGAACGTTGAGAAGTTATGCAAATTCGAAACCCACAAAAAGGTGAAGAAGTAATGTGTAAAATTTGTTGCTGAAAAAAGACGTATGAGTCTGTTTGAAATACGTAAAGTGCAAAATGTGTCTCTGATTAGTGCCACCAGTTCATCAAAAGTCTCATGCACCGTTGGATAAATATTTGTACATATTTTAGTACATCAGTTTCGCGTTTCACATGATAAACATAGCATTATTCTACGTCCAAATACTCTTCTTTAAGCTGACCATAGCATCTTTTGTGATTAAGAATGTCAAGCATAGCATGTTGCGTCAAATCATAGCATGTAACGATTACATTATTATTGACAATTTAATTTGTGAGTATTCTAAGAAAGAGTTCCACGTTTTTGTATATAGGCGAGGGAATTCTTAGCTTTCTGAGTTTCGTACTATTCAGTTAAAACTGTGTTTTCTTTTTTGGCGGTTTTTTAATTTGATAATGGTATCGTTTATTATCATAACAACATACTGTAATGTAGAACGTGAGCATGCATTGTAGTATTTACACTTACTAATTTCTTTACAATGTATTCCAGCATGTATACTTAAGTTTCTTTACCTTGCGTTTTACTTGATATTGTACATAATGATACAAGGTGACTACGACTGGTGTAGTTCAGCTGTAGTTTGTTAAGTGTTTTTCCAGGTTCTGAAGTGTTGTGTAAATATCGCTGGTAAATATAATTTTTCTTTCATAATTGTTTTCAATTGTTTTTTTTGAACAGCAAACTACTATTAATTCGTTTAAGTGTAGTTCAGGTACACGGTCTACTCCAAGTTTTTGAAGTAATGTGATTTTTGTTTATGCGTTTGAGTGATTTCTTTGTGTATTGATTGTTATTTGCATTTTGATATACTCATAGGAGGTGTTTCTTTTTGTAATATTGGGTTAGTTTTTACTTGTGGAAGAATACTTCTTATATTTTGTTCTTTGTAAAATTGTGTGTTGTAAATACTGTGAATAGTTGTTGCAGGCATGATGCTTAAGAAGAAATCCAGTTATTTTCTATATATTTCATTAAATAAATTAAATTCGAGCACTAGTAATTCAAAAATTGTTACGTACTGCTTTCAATGTGTAGTTTTTATAACAATGGAACATACTTTGTCATTGATTGATTGTATTTTTTCCATCATAATATGCCCATGACTAAACTGCCATCAGTTAAAAAAATTGACGTACAGTTTCACAAAGTATGCTTGCAACAACTATAGCACAAGAGGGAGAAAAATTTAAAAAAAAAACAAAAAAAAAAAAAAAACGATTTCTAATTCTCTTAATATCTTGTGTTAGAATTTGAAATTGGTGAGGAAAGGTTGGCTGTAGGGGAGGAGGAGGCCAACGTATATAGCACTATAGTTATTGAAATGAAATTGGATTGTAATGATTTTTTTTAATTCCTGTTTTTTCCTATTTTTTTGCCAAGCCATTCCTATTTTTTTATCCAATTCCTATTATTTTTTGCTTTAAAATCGCTTGACACACTGCAATAGCAATCATTGGCAATATCTGCTACCATTCTTTCGTATGCACGTAATTTCGTGATGACGTAAGCGGGATTACTCAATCTTTGGCGCGCCAGAGAAAAGACAGAGCCCTCATTGGCTTCGCTGAGCCAATCAAAAGCCGTTCTGTGGCTGAGAAGTGAATCTAGTTGAGCTGTCCTTTTTTTCATGTGGCTGAGGAATTAGTTTGCTCATCCTTCTTTTGCAGTTCGCAGTTAAAACCATTCTGCTCGTGACGTCAAAGATTGCCTTGGTTTCGTGAAATTAACCAATTCTTCTCTATCCCAGCGAGACCGACCCCCCCCCCCCCCCCCCGCCTTCCCCCTTCATCCCCCGGTAACGCCGAAAGTATATTTCTGTCATAAACCCAACCGGTACTGTCATTTCCTGGGTATATATATATATATAGGGTTTGCGTTGGCGGGGTTTTTGTCCACTTTTTGGGTATTTTTTACGAAATGACTCACTTTTTCGGAACCAACCGAGTTTTTCTGGACCCAGCTGAGTCACACTTTCCTTTTTTGATTCACTTTCCTGAGAACCCGTGCGATCCGTGATATATATAAGTATTTCCTCCTCTTTCATTTTTGTTCCGCTTACGTACACAGAGCTGGACAGCGCGGAGGGCGCGCGAATCTTCACCAAGCAGCCGGGGCGCGTACAGCGCGTGGCCCGCGGTGCCGGCGTCTCGTCCCGCGAGGTCGATGACCTGCTCAAACAGTACACCAAGTTTGCGCAGATGGTCAAGAAGATGGGAGGCATCAAGGGCCTGTTTAAAGGTGAACAACGCCCATTCCCCTACCCCCCCTCCCCCCCCCCCACCCTCCTCCACCCTCCTCCTCCCCCGCCCTCTCCCCCCCCCCCCCCAAAAAAAAAAGAAACATAAAAATAAAACAATATAAATAAATAAGGACAAAAGTAAAAAGTAACAAAATGTAAACAAAAAAGATGAAAAACAAAGACGAACAAAAACAAACAAAAAAAAAATAAAAAATAAATAAACTAAAAGTTACTTTCATGTGTACGTTATGTGATAAAAAAATCTTTGATAAAAGCTGTTGTTTCTTGAGCGAAATGAAAAGAATCTAACGTTAATAATGGCCTTTTCTCCACGTTTGACTTTTTTTCTTTTCAGCACAAATGATATTTCCTAATAAAATATATCCTTTGTAATAAGATATAGTCTTATTTGTTCTCCTGTTGTAAACCGAAGTGGCAGAAAGTTCTCGGTACCCCAATTCAAGGGTATCCTGAATTGCTTTGAATGCATGCAGCGGCTGTAGAGGATATAGCATCGGGGCAGGTGGTTGTTATGGTGAAGGTCATTTGTTTTTATTCTGTCAAACAGGCGGCGATATGTCCAAGAACGTCAACCCGACGCAGATGTCCAAACTCAACCAGCAGATGGCCAAAATGATGGACCCCAGAGTTCTACAGCAAATGGGTAACAACAGCTCCACAATAACGAGATATATATATATATATATATATATATATATATATATATATATATATATATATATATATATATATATATATATATATTATGACTTCTTGCTGTTAGTTACCGGAGGCGGAATTGGGTGTAAGGGAGAGCAGTGGGTGTGGAGGAGGGGGAGGGGGGGGGGGGGAGGGCTAAGTATTAAGCGTGAGGCAGTTTGTGAGGGGAAACCGGGGACGGGGAATTAAGAACTCATTAAAAATCAAGTTTTGTTTTGAAAGTGAGTAATGAGGCATGCTCAGTAAATTCTGTCTGGAAGGATGTCGATGAAGTTTTGAAGACAAGTGATAAGAAGAAGTAATGTATGAATAGGGGCGCATTGAGTATTATGTGTTGATGGGTACATACAGCGCGAGGTGTTCGTGACGTCACCCTGGCGTTGTGGCGTCATAATGGCGTCGCGGCGTCATCTTGGCGTCATGACATCGTGCTGTTGTGACGCCATCGTGGAGTCAGTGTGGCGTCTCGGCGCCATGATGGCATCGTGGCGTCACCATGGCGTTGCTGCGTCATCATGGCGTCGTGTGGTCATCATGGCGTCATGTCGTCATTGTGTCGTCACGATGGCGTTGAGGTGTTACCATGGCGTCTGCCGTCGTCTGTTTGTCTAGGTGGTATGTCGGGTCTACAGAACATGATGCGTCAATTCCAGCAAGGAGCCGCTGGCAAGATGGGCGGGATGTTCAACGCCATGAACCAATAGCAGACGGCCTTGATGAAGACGTACACCTGATCGCTCCCCTCCTTCCCTCCTTCCCGCCCCCTCCCACCCCACATGATTTCAAATTCTCTGGTTAATTTTGATTGGTGTAGGCTTTTATTTGGAAGGTTGATGCTGTAGTATAAAGAAACAGCGCACGAGTTTTTTTTTTTTTTCAAAGAGGTCGGCTTAGCGTTCGCCACTGGTTAGCATGGTAACGCTGTTTACAGGACGTACTCTATTTTTAGACTTTGTGTGGGGACTGAGGCAGATCCTGATTCTCTTTTGGCTGGTTGTCTGTCGTCCGGTTTGATTACAACCGCAATGTTCTAAACCCCCCCCCCCCCCAACCCCACCCCACTCCCAGCAAATCCCACCCTTTGGCTAGGAAATTTTCTTGTTCTTCACCTAAAACATCAGTGACTGAAAATAAGATAAAAAAAAACAGAAGAGAAAGTTGTACGCCAGCGAGTTGGTCTTGAAAACTAGTTATTTATTTTAGAGGTATATTCCAAAATACCTTGTGTAAGTTTATTGATTAACAAAACATGAGTGACAAGTTTGTGGTGTGTAAAATGAATAAGATGACTTTTTTTTTTTTGGACTTGTTGGTTGTAAGAGGTCTGAAAAAAAAAAGATATATTTTTGGCAGTCGTAAATGTGAGAAGAACCGTGAAAATGTCTGAAATATTTTCAAAATTAGACCACAAAAGAAAATATAACAGATTTCATTTTGAAGAAAAATTGTTTCAGTTTTAAGAAGTTTCGTCATTTATTTTTTAAGAGATGCATCGCATTTAATATTCTCAGCCCACAGAATTGTGTATATGACGTGTTGTGTGTATGGCGTGCTGTTTATATGACGTGTGTGTATGACGTATGGCGTGTTGTGTATGACGTGTTGTGTATATGGCGCGTTGTGTGTATGGCGTGTTGTGTGTATGGCGTATTGTGTGTATGACGTGTTGTGTGTGTGACGTGTTGTGTGTATGACGTGTTGTGTATATGGCGCGTTGTGTGTATGACGTGTTGTGTATATGGCGCGTTGTGTGTATGGCGTGTTGTGTATATTACGCGTTGTGTGTATGGCGTGGTGTGTATATGGCGCGTTGTGTGTATGGCGTGTTGTGTATATGGCGCGTTGTGTGTATGGCGTGTTGTGTATATGGCGCGTTGTATGTATGACGTGTTGTGTATATGGCGCGTTGTGTGTATGACGTGTTGTGTATATGGCGCGTTGTGTGTATGGCGTGTTGTGTATATGGCGCGTTGTGTGTATGGCGTGTTGTGTATATGACGTGTTGTGTATATGACGTGTTGTGTGTATGACGTGTTGTGTGTATGACGTGTTGTGTATATGACGTGTTGTGTGTATGGCGTGTTGTGTGTATGGCGAGTTGTGTATATGGCGTGTTGTGTGTATGGCGAGTTGTGTATATGACGTGTTGTGTGTATGGCGTGTTGTGTATATGACGTGTGTGTATGACGTGCTGTGTGTATGACGTGCTGTTTATATGGCGTGTTGTGTGTATGACGTGTTGTGTGTGTGGCGTGTTGTGTGTGTGGCGTGTTGTGTGTGTGGCGTGTTGTGTGTATGGCGTGTTGTGTGTATGACGTGTGTATGTGACGTGTTGTGTGTATGACGTTTATTGTAATCAGTTGCAATGTGTAGCATGTTTTTTTTTTCATTGTTGGCTAAATTTATGTCGTCAAAAGTGGTGCATTGAGAAAATAAAATAGTTAAAAATCAAAGCGTGTTTCACGTTTTTGTTCAGTTCCGTTTGAGTTTATCTGAAGTTAACGACATTCAGATTACACGAACAAAAATAGATATTGGTCATGCTGTTTTGATTATAGACATGGCGTCATTAGCGAGCTTGCGCAGACAGTTGACGTCCCTGTGTCAGCCAGTTGGTGCCATATATTGATTATAAACCTGGCGTCTCGCGAAGTGAGAATAGCCAGTTTGCGCAGACAGTTTACTTTCTGTGTCAGCCAGTTCATGCCTAGAAGTGAGAGAACTTTACGTCTCTTGGTTCAAATCCATAGTAATCGGTAAGTCAGATGGGAAGTAAGCCTCTTACGCAAGCTGTCTATGCCTCGACTGTACAGAAAGCGGTAGATAGAGCGTCCGTGATGTCACAAAAATGTCGGCTTCGGTCTTCTAGGATTTTTTTTGTCGGTCGGTGGCTGCGGTCATCGACATTTATACTGCAAATTTAGTACACGTGTGGGTCGGTTTCGTAGAAGGGGGGGGGGGGGGGGGGGCGGTGAAGCGGGAGGAGTTTTCCGTCCCCGCCCCGAAAAACAGTCCACTGGCATTAAGACCCCCCTCTCCCCACCCCCGCTCCGCACGCAATTTTATCTACCTTGAAGAAGGAAAAGATTGAATCCATAAATGGAGAAATTTAGGATATTTTTTCCCATGTGTTGAAAACAACAGCAAGTAACAACATCGTTACTTTCTACTCATTCTGACGTCCCACGGAGGAAGAGGTGGGGAAGGAGGGGGAGGGGGTTGATTCACGACTTGTTACTTCCATGATATTCAATGTGACGCCCCAAGGTGGTGGTGGGGGGGGGACGTGACGTTGCGCGGAGTAAGAGGTGCGGGAGGGGGGGGGGGGGGTTGGCCACGAAATTGTTACTTCCTTGCTTTTCATTGGGGCATCCCACGGGGGCTTGTAAAATTCTAGTACAGTAAGCCCCCTCCCCACAAGCTAACTGTAGTTTGCGGAAAACGAAACCGTTTTTTTTTTTGTGAAGTGGTAGAGGTGAAAGGAAGTGCAAAAATATATAATAACATTAAAATATTAATATATAATCAAATTATTTCTTCACAACTTTAGAAAAGAAAATCCCCCAAATGAAGCCCCATTTAGTGTTCGTTTCGTTTCGCAAACTATATTAAGACCCCATGAAAGAGAGGCCGGGGGGGGGGGGGGAGGCTGGTGGGGGTTAATTCAACTGAGTGGGGATTGAACATGAAATTGTGTAATATAAGCCTGTACTCATGTTTGTGTGCACTGAGCGCTCTAGTTGGAGGCAAGGGGCTGGGGTATACTTCAACTGAGATTAAACAAGAAAAGATCACAAGACAATACTTTGTATAATGTATTCATCCAAGTTTCAGTACACATTTGATTACACCATGAAAATCGTAAAAACAGTTCAAAGTACTTGATGGGAGGGCTGAAATGTGAATTTTATGAACACACTTTATAGTACTGAACTGATATCATTGAAAATCAACGCTATTCAAACGCCTCAGTATGCCCTTGAATTGGAGGTAGACCTTTTTTACGTAACTTCTCAACTTTGTCTTGTTTCCAAAAAAAAAAAAAGAAGAAGAAAAGAAAAACAAGAACGCCATGATATAATACTATAGGCGTTAGATTAGTGATAATTCTTTGTGTGTCTCATGAAGTGTTATAGCACATTCAGGGTGGAGTGGGTTGGCGGGAAGGGACGGGGTGGGGGGTGTCGGGGTGCGAAGCCGGTGGAGGGCACCATACTACTGCATTGACGGGTAACTGACGGGTTATTGACGGGTAATTACTGAACACACTTCGACGTGACAACAGCGTACTTACAATAACACTACCACATGGGCCTGCAGTTAAATCCCTGTTCAATAAGGATTGACTGGGGTGGTTTTATATATATATATATATATATATATATATATATATATACATATATATATATATATATAAAACCACCCCAGTCAAATCCCTGTTCAATAAGGATATATATATATATGTATATATATATATATATATATTATATAATGTTCACTTAAATATTTGAACACAATATCAAATTCCAAAACGCCCACGGGATATCACGAAGTGCAAACATGTGTATTCCAACATTTAGAAAGAAATACATTCAAACATCAGGCAGCAAAAGTCGGCGTGCTCTTATTTCTTATAACGCCAACACAAAGACCATTTTCATTGCGAAGTCGAGGGTGGGGAGGAGGGGGCCGGGGGCAGAGAGAGAAGGGGTGGGGAGGGGGGGCGCAGAGAGAGAGAGAGAGGGGGGGGGGGGTGGGAGAAATGTGCTTTCTGTACAGTAAAGCTATTTCTGTGTCATCTTAACTGAACATCACTCCTGACAATGCTGCGAACTTGTTAAATTTGTCTTTTATTTTATCAATAACTAACACAGCTTATTAATGTAATTGATGAATATATAAACTGGCTACTAGCAGTGGAAGGCAGCGATTTATCGGCGGGTCTGTTCACGTTGTGCGAGGGTGCTTCTTTCTGTTAGGGGGGGGGGGGGGGGGTGGGAGGGGGGCGGGGGTGTGTACGGTGATAAAGTGCGGCACGCCCGTTTACAAACCAGAAAAATGCAGTCCAGAGTTTTGAAAAGATATGTATATCCATATGGTTTAAACAAGCATCGAGCTGAATCATATACAGACAGCGGCGATTTCGCTCCCCCCGCCCCCCGGCCCCACCTCCCCCCTCCCGTTGGTGGACAGACAGATGTCCAGTCCGAAGCCACAGGGACCATAAATTCGGTCTGTGAAAAGACACCCGATGATTATATCATAATTCAGCAAAATATAGCTCGTTCATTGGTCAATCGCCGAAATGGTTAGAATCCTATGAATGGGCATCGTTCACAACTGATGTTCTATAAGTTCGACTAATATATATCGTTACAGCTGTAAAATTGTAAAATGAGTCCCGTTACACAGCACATAGTACTTGCTATACTTATCCTGATACTCAGTACATAGTACTTGCTATACTTACACCTATGACCAGTACAAAACTGTTGTTCCTGACATTAGTAATTATTAAATTTGATTGACTTTTCGACACAAACACCTCCCATCCAGCGCTGCACTCCTCCCCGAACTTCTGTGAGGCAGAGGGGTGGGGGGCGGCGGCGGGGGCACCCACGCATCAACCGGTTCCCGTGCAGGCCCGCGACTTCTTAAAACGAGCCCTAAAATGCTGAGCGCTAAGTGAGAAATAGCGCCAAGTTTCCGAAAGAACCCCTGTTTTTTGTGGGAAACGCAGACAACCGAATGCAAATTACTTTCCCCCATCCCCCTTTTTAATGAAATTGGCAATTCGCGCGGCCGCGTCTTGTCTCAAAATCCCCCTCTCCCCGCGTTTTCTTTTTTATATATATACACATGGTAGCACATGATTCTATGTGCCCCCCCAGCCCCTCACCCGGGAGTATATTGACGAATAACCATACAGATTTTACGTATAAATAATGAGTGCAGGTACACCACACGTACCTAATCCCTCTAACGTACTTAAATACTTGATACATGCGCCTATGAATTGGCATAGTAAAATATTCTACGCAGGATGAAAATTTATCATACTATGAATGGCAAATTTATCACCCTATGAATGGCACAGTAAAATATTCTACGCAGGGTACAAATTTATCATACTATGAATGCAAATTTATCATACTATGAATGGCATAGTAAAATATTCTACGCAGGATGAAAATTTATCATACTATGAATGGCAAATTTATCACACTATGAATGGCATAGTAAAATATTCTACGCAGGGTACAAATTTATCATACTAATATAATGATAATACAAATACCCATTAAACATTAACGATCATGTTTTTTTTTTTTTTTTTTTTTTTTTTGACATTTGTTCAAAAAAAGAAAATAATAATAGTAATAAAATAAAATACATCATGCAATGTTGTTTCAATTAAAACTGCGTCAGACCGGCTATGCGAATATTCAAAGAGGTTGGCGAAAAAATTTTTACACAATTAAATAACAAATATGGACGAACCACTGTATTTCAACACTATACAGACTGGGTGTATCTGTTAAAAAATATTCTCCGCAAGCTACTGCTCATAGCGCTATATAACTGGCCAAGTCAACAAAGTCAACAAAGCCGTCATACTGAGAACAAACTTCAGTCAAGGAAGACGGTTCGTTTGACTCCAGTGAAGCTGTTACTTTGGATGTTTGGATGAGGTTCTACTGTTTGGATGAGGCTGTGTTACGTAATGCATGGATGAGGCTGTTACGTAATGCATGGATGAGGTTGTTACGTAATGTTTGGATGAGGCTGTTACGTAATGTTTGGAAGAGGTTGTTGCGTAATGCATGGATGAGGCTGTTAGGTAGTGCATGGACGAGGCTGTTACGTAATGCATGGATGAGGCTGTTACGTAGTGCATGGACGAGGCTGTTACGTAATGCATGGATGAGGTTGTTACGCAATGCATGGATGAGGCTGTTACGTAATGCATGGACGAGGTTGTTACGTAATGCATGGATGAGGCAGTTACGTAATGCATGGATGAGGCCGTTACGTAATGCATGGATGAGGCTGTTACGTAATGCATGGATGAGGCCGTTACGTAATGCATGGATGAGGCTGTTACGTAATGCATGGATGGAGGTCGTTGCTATGTGCGTTTTCGCCACTAGTTGCGTTCCTGCCATATGCTGTTTAACGATACCAAGCTAGACAATTTTTAACAACAGATAAGCATAGCGTATGATTGCGAATCGAATTGAAAACTAACATACAGTATCATGTGATCTACACCACGTGACCTACATATAACATCACGTGACCTACGACTAACAAGTCATCTACAGCATCACGTGATGTACGGCTACCGCGTGATCTACACAACCACGTGACCAAGCGATCTACAAACTATACATCACATGATCTACAATACCACGTGATCTACACCATTATGTGACCTAGGCATCACGTGATCTGTAGCATAGCGTGATCTGGAGCACCATGCTGTTTACGGCTGTCACGTGATTAGCACCGACTTTAAATCTCACACAGCACCTATTTACACACGTCGATGGGTGTATTCATTTATTTAAAAAATATATATACTGCATTTTCTGTCTCTGTATGCGGCCGGTGCGCAATCCAACAAGACATAACCTTACACTGAATCAGAGGGGGAAAAAATAGTCCAAACCCCGCGACTTTGCAGGTTTCAATAAATATCTACAAATATCAAACGTCACAATTAACTGATCAGATCTTTTTTAAATTTTTTTTTAAAATCTAGCTCAGTAGGAGGATACCGTGAATATAATTAAACTGCAATTAGTTTCAATTTGGTTATAAAATGTATACGAGGGTAACTATCAGTTAACATTTTTATTAATATTTTTAAAAATTGCAGTACAAATTATACTACAATTTGTTATACTACAAAAAAAATAGCGCACTATTTCTATGACAAATATCTGCTTTAATCATGTAAAACCTTATCAGATAATAACAAAAGTTATTGTTCTATCAACAGCGAGTGAGATAACATTCTATTTTATCTAACATGACATAAAGTTGTCGTTTAGAAAATTTCCAAACAGGATCGAATCACAGTGCACGAGTTTGTTCAGTGTATCACCACATATCTACGTAAATATTCGCCAGTCAAAAAAAAAAAAAAAACAAACAAACAAAACAAAAAACACTCAGGGTTCATTTTAGGACTTCGTGAAAGCGCGCAGAACTAAGCACTCCCTTTGTAAAAACGCGTAGCCGGTGTTGGGTGACCGAAATCCCCCCCCCCCCCCCCCCGTACCAGAAAACCGCCCGGGTTTTCCAGCATGCATATGCTGCGTACTGGAAAACCTGGCGTGACAGAAATTCCTCCCATCCCTAATTTTAGACAACATATTTCTGCGTATTGTCAAGACCTGGTTGTCAATATCCCCCTAATTTTAAACACCGTGTTTTTCTGCATTTTGAAAAGATAAAAAAAAAGATATATGAAACATAAACATTTTTTTTCTCAGTTCCAAGTACAGGTACAGTTTTCACACAAAAACTATTTGGGAAAAAATTCTACACTGTTTGCTTTGTTTTTGAATAAACACTTGCATAGGCTTTAATATATCTCAAGTCTTTCACTAGTATTTCAAACCTGTCTACTTCTGAGGCAAATGAAAAATTCACTAAAACACTTGACTTGGCCAAACAGATGAGATGTAGATTCATCTAAAAGGTTCTACGGTTCTGAAAGTGTTTCAGAAGGAGCAAACAAATGCTCCTTCTAGAGATTAAGATCTTAAGTGAAAATTAAACCGATTATCGACAGCACCGATTTGATTTTTTTTTTTAAATCTCCGGTGTCGAAAAAGTTTTGTGAATAGATAAATGCTTCTATATGGATCAAAGTGTTCTATGGCGTAAAGTACAGATGCGGATTCGTTTAAAAATCTCCGGTATCTGAAGTCCTGTGTTTGGGATAACGATTATTAACATTACCCTGGCAAGCCAATGGGCAGTACACCTAAGTTTGGGTATTTATCTATAAATTTCCTTGGAATATATAACGTGACAAAAAAAAACATGAAATATGGTGTGTAAAGTTTCCGACTAACTTCTTGCGGGATGCTGCATGAATTGTTTACATAAGATATTAGCACCTCGCATATTTGTTTACCTTTTGGCCGTGCTGAGAACCCCCCTCCCCCAAACCCCTCAGAGGATTGCATACCAATATAATGTGTTATATAGGTAAGGGGGGTTTTTCAGACTGGGGAATTCTCATCACGCTGCACCGGCGCGCAACCTACGCGGTCACTCCGCAAAATTTGGTAAGTAAACCGTGCGTTGTACATTATGCGCGCTCTTCGTGAAAACGTTTGAAAAAAAAAAAAAGAAAAAAAGCGCATATCCACGTGCAAAACGCGCTTTAAAATGAACCCTGACAGCTTCTTTCTCAATCACAGCTGATCTGCATGATATGATAACCAAAAAAAAAAAAACAAAAAAAACTCATCCTTGCACTTGGCCCACTTTTTTGTACTACACGTGTAAAATCACATCCATTATCTTGCAACGCCCCTTGACCTCTGACTGGAATGCGCTTCACTTCTGTCCAACAACTGGTTCAGTCTCACATTTCAATGTCGTTCTTTTTTCTGTCACGTCTCCTTACATAAATTTCAGTACAGGACAGTGTCTATATTTTTTCAAACAACTGAAAAACAACCAAACAAATAAAACACACGAACAAAACTTGGCCCACTGTGTGACCTTGTGTTCTAAAATCACCACATTCTGTGTGTGCGGCGTGTGTTATTGTTGTTATTATTTTTTTTGTTTTTCTTTCTGTCCTAGAGCACTATATCTGTCACGTCTTTTGTCTCATCCACATCCATTTACCACGGAAATTTCACTTCATAAAAAGAAACAGTGAAGTAAAACATTTTCAGAGAAAAACTTGCTAATCCATCCCAGTCAGGTCCTCGTGTAAAAACACCTTAATTCCGGGACTCTTGCACGCGCCTCATATTTGAAATATGTACCACTATTTTCTCTCTCTCTCTCTCTCTCTCTCTCTCTCTCTCTCTCTCTCTCTGTGCCTTTTACAGATTTAGTAAATCCTTTTTTTTTTTCATCTTGCCTCGCGACTCATTATTTTCCTTGAAACATAAAAAAAGTAAAATAAAATACAATAAAAAATAAATAAACAGAATAAAAACAAGTTTGTCCAAGGACAAAGTCCCAGCTTACGAAAAGCAATAAGACCCATTCCAGCGTTCATGAGCGAAGGAATTTCCCTGAAATATCAAGCTTCAAAAGATGAGACGGCAAAGAGCTAGCTCAATAATTAATTTAGCACCGGACCAGAACATAGACCGATAAATGCATACAAAGATTTCTTTCCAAGAAAAATTGGGAACAGATTTTTTGTATATCTGGTAGACTGGATAGATTGCCATAGATACCTTCAAACAACGCTCGCATTTCGGACCAGTGCGCATATTTATGTAACTTGCCTCGATGCGCGGTTCTAATTCAGACAAGTGCGCATGTTTATTTAATTTGCGTTGATGCGCGGCTCTCATTTTGGAACAGTGCACATGTTTATTTAACTTAATAAAGATTAATGCGCGGTTCTTATTCCAGACCAATGCGCATGTTTATTTTACTTTCGTACTTATTTTGGACAAGTGCACAAGTTTCCTTAGGTTGTCTTGATGCGCGGGTCACAACATTCGTACATTATCGCCCAATGTTCCCTATTATCGCCCACCCGAAAAATATTATATTTATCATATTTTCTGGTCCTAGAATTGTTTCCTGCACTTTTAAAGCGAAAATTACAACTTTCTTGCATTATCGCCCAATATTCCCTATTATCGCACACCCGAAAAATATCACATTTATCATATTTTCGGGTCATAGAATGGATTCCTGCACTTTTAAAGCGAAAATTACAACTTTCTTGCATTATCGCCCAATGTTCCCTATTATCGCCGACACGAAAAATATCATATTTATCATATTTTCGGGTCATAGAATTGATTATTGCACTTTTAAAGCGAAAATCACAACTTTCTTACATTATCGCCCAATGTTCCCTATTATCGCCCACACGAAAAATATCACATTTATCATATTTTCGGGTCATAGAATTGTTTCCTGCACTTTTAAAGCGAAAATTACAACTTTCTTGCACTATCGCCCAATGTTCCCTATTATCGACCATCCGAAAAATATCATATTTATCATATTTTCGGGTCACAGAATTGATTCCTGCACTTTTAAAGCGAAAATTACAATTTTCTTACATTATCGCCCAATATTCCCTATTATCGCCCACCCGAAAAATATCACATTGATCATATTTTCGGGTCATAGAATTGATTCCTGCACTTTTAAAGCGAAAATTACAACTTTCTTGCATTATCGCCCAATGTTCCCTATTATCGCCCATCCGAAAAATATCACATTTATCATATTTTCGGGTTATAGAATTGATTCCTGCTCTTTTAAAGCGAAAATTACAACTTTCTTACATTATCGCCCAATGTTACCTATTATCGCCCACACGAAAAATATTATATTTATGATATTTTCGGGTCCTAGAATTGTTTCCTGCACTTTTAAAGCGAAAATTACAACTTTCTTGCTTTATCGCCCAATATTCCCTGTTATCGCCCACCCGTAAAATATCACATTGATCATATTTTCGGGTCACAGAATTGATTCCTGCACTTTAAAAGCGAAAATTACAACTTTCTTGCATTATCGCCCAATGCTCCCTATTATCGCCCACACGAAAAATATCACATTTATCATATTTTCGGGTCATAGAATTGATTCCTGCACTTTTAAAGCGAAAATTACAACTTTCTTGCATTATCGCCCAATATTCCCTATTATCGCCCATCCAAAAAATATCATATTTTTCATATTTTCGGGACACATAATTGATCCCTGCACTTTTAAAGCGAAAATTACAACTTTCTTGCACTATCGCCCAATATTCCCTATTATCGCCCATCCGAAAAATATCATATTTATCATATTTTCGGGTTATAGAATTGATTCCTGCACTTTTAAAGCGAAAATTACAACTTTCTTACATTATCGCCCAATGTTCCCTATTATCGCCAACACGAAAAATATTATATTTATCATATTTTCGGGTCCTAGAATTGTTTCCTGCACTTTTAAAGCGAAAATTACAACTTTCTTGCTTTATCGCCCAATATTCCCTGTTATCGCCCACCCGTAAAATATCACATTGATCATATTTTCGGGTCACAGAATTGATTCCTGCACTTTTAAAGCGAAAATTACAACTTTCTTGCATTATCGCCCAATGTTCCCTATTATCGCCCACACGAAAAATATTATATTTATCATATTTTCGGGTCCTAGAATTGTTTCCTGCACTTTTAAAGCGAAAATTACAACTTTCTTGCTTTATCGCCCAATATTCCCTGTTCTCGCCCACCCGTAAAATATCACACTGATCATATTTTCGGGTCACAGAATTGATTCCTGCACTTTTAAAGCGAAAATTACAACTTTCTTGCACTATCGCCCAATGTTCCCTATTATCGACCATCCGAAAAATATCATATTTATCATATTTTCGGGTCACAGAATTGATTCCTGCACTTTTAAAGCGAAAATTACAATTTTCTTACATTATCGCCCAATATTTCCTATTATCGCCCACCCGAAAAATATCACATTTATCATATTTTCGGGTCCTAGAATTGATTCCTGCACTTTTAAAGCGAAAATTACAACTTTCTTGCATTATCGCCCAATGTTCCCTATTATCGCCCATCCGAAAAATATCACATTTATCATATTTTCGGGTTATAGAATTGATTCCTGCTCTTTCAAAGCGAAAATTACAACTTTCTTACATTATCGCCCAATGTTCCCTATTATCGCCCACACGAAAAATATTATATTTATGATATTTTCGGGTCCTAGAATTGTTTCCTGCACTTTTAAAGCGAAAATTACAACTTTCTTGCTTTATCGCCCAATATTCCCTGTTATCGCACACCCGTAAAATATCACATTGATCATATTTTCGGGTCACAGAATTGATTCCTGCACTTTAAAAGCGAAAATTACAACTTTCTTGCATTATCGCCCAATGCTCCCTATTATCGCCCACACGAAAAATATCACATTTATCATATTTTCGGGTCATAGAATTGATTCCTGCACTTTTAAAGCGAAAATTACAACTTTCTTGCATTATCGCCCAATGTTCCCTATTATCGCCCATCCAAAAAATATCATATTTTTCATATTTTCGGGACATATAATTGATCCCTGCAATTTTAAAGCGAAAATTACAACTTTCTTGCATTATCGCCCAATATTCCCTATTATCGCCCATCCGAAAAATATCATATTTATCATATTTTCGGGTTATAGAATTGATTCCTGCTCTTTTAAAGCGAAAATTACAACTTTCTTACATTATCGCCCAATGTTCCCTATTATCGCCCACACGAAAAATATTATATTTATCATATTTTCGGGTTCTAGAATTGTTTCCTGCACTTTTAAAGCGAAAATTACAACTTTCTTGCTTTATCGCCCAATATTCCCTGTTATTGCCCACCAGTAAAATATCACATTGATCATATTTTCGGGTCACAGAATTGATTCCTGCACTTTTAAAGCGAAAATTACAACTTTCTTGCATTATCGCCCAATGTTCCCTATTATCGCCCACACGAAAAATATCACATTGATCATATTTTCGGGTCACAGAATTGATTCCTGCACTTTAAAAGCGAAAATTACAACTTTCTTGCATTATCGCCCAATGCTCCCTATTATCGCCCACACGAAAAATATCACATTTATCATATTTTCGGGTCATAGAATTGATTCCTGCACTTTTAAAGCGAAAATTACAACTTTCTTGCATTATCGCCCAATGTTCCCTATTATCGCCCATCCAAAAAATATCATATTTTTCATATTTTCGGGACATATAATTGATCCCTGCACTTTTAAAGCGAAAATTACAACTTTCTTGCATTATCGCCCAATATTCCCTATTATCGCCCATCCGAAAAATATCATATTTATCATATTTTCGGGTTATAGAATTGATTCCTGCTCTTTTAAAGCGAAAATTACAACTTTCTTAAATTATCGCCCAATGTTCCCTATTATCGCCCACACGAAAAATATTATATTTATGATATTTTCGGGTCCTAGAATTGTTTCCTGCACTTTTAAAGCGAAAATTACAACTTTCTTGCTTTATCGCCCAATATTCCCTGTTATCGCCCACCCGTAAAATATCACATTGATCATATTTTCGGGTCACAGAATTGATTCCTGCACTTTAAAAGCGAAAATTACAACTTTCTTGCATTATCGCCCAATGCTCCCTATTATCGCCCACACGAAAAATATCACATTTATCATATTTTCGGGTCATAGAATTGATTCCTGCACTTTTAAAGCGAAAATTACAACTTTCTTGCATTATCGCCCAATGTTCCCTATTATCGCCCATCCAAAAAATATCATATTTTTCATATTTTCGGGACATATAATTGATCCCTGCAATTTTAAAGCGAAAATTACAACTTTCTTGCATTATCGCCCAATATTCCCTATTATCGCCCATCCGAAAAATATCATATTTATCATATTTTCGGGTTATAGAATTGATTCCTGCTCTTTTAAAGCGAAAATTACAACTTTCTTACATTATCGCCCAATGTTCCCTATTATCGCCCACACGAAAAATATTATATTTATCATATTTTCGGGTCCTAGAATTGTTTCCTGCACTTTTAAAGCGAAAATTACAACTTTCTTGCTTTATCGCCCAATATTCCCTGTTATCGCCCACCCGTAAAATATCACACTGATCATATTTTCGGGTCACAGAATTGATTGCTGCACTTTTAAAGCGAAAATTACAACTTTCTTGCATTATCGCCCAATGTTCCCTATTATCGCCAACACGAAAAATATCACATTTATCATATTTTCGGGTCATAGAATTGATTCCTGCACTTTTAAAGCGAAAATTACAATTTTTTTTACATTATCGCCCAATATTGCCTATTATCGCCTACCCGAAAAATATCACATTTATCATATTTTCGGGTCATAGAATTGATCCCTGCACTTTTAAAGCGAAAATTACAACTTTCTTGCTTTATCGCCCAATATTCCCTGTTATCGCCCACCAGTAAAATATCACATTGATCATATTTTCGGGTCACAGAATTGATTCCTGCACTTTTAAAGCGAAAATTACAACTTTCTTGCATTATCGCCCAATGTTCCCTATTATCGCCCACACGAAAAATATCACATTGATCATATTTTCGGGTCACAGAATTGATTCCTGCACTTTAAAAGCGAAAATTACAACTTTCTTGCATTATCGCCCAATGCTCCCTATTATCGCCCACACGAAAAATATCACATTTATCATATTTTCGGGTCATAGAATTGATTCCTGCACTTTTAAAGCGAAAATTACAACTTTCTTGCATTATCGCCCAATGTTCCCTATTATCGCCCATCCAAAAAATATCATATTTTTCATATTTTCGGGACATATAATTGATCCCTGCACTTTTAAAGCGAAAATTACAACTTTCTTGCATTATCGCCCAATATTCCCTATTATCGCCCATCCGAAAAATATCATATTTATCATATTTTCGGGTTATAGAATTGATTCCTGCTCTTTTAAAGCGAAAATTACAACTTTCTTAAATTATCGCCCAATGTTCCCTATTATCGCCCACACGAAAAATATTATATTTATGATATTTTCGGGTCCTAGAATTGTTTCCTGCACTTTTAAAGCGAAAATTACAACTTTCTTGCTTTATCGCCCAATATTCCCTGTTATCGCCCACCCGTAAAATATCACACTGATCATATTTTCGGGTCACAGAATTGATTGCTGCACTTTTAAAGCGAAAATTACAACTTTCTTGCATTATCGCCCAATGTTCCCTATTATCGCCAACACGAAAAATATCACATTTATCATATTTTCGGGTCATAGAATTGATTCCTGCACTTTTAAAGCGAAAATTACAATTTTTTTTACATTATCGCCCAATATTGCCTATTATCGCCTACCCGAAAAATATCACATTTATCATATTTTCGGGTCACAGAATTGATCCCTGCACTTTTAAAGCGAAAATTACAACTTTCTTGCATTATCGCCCAATGCTCCCTATTATCGCCCACACGAAAAATATCACATTTATCATATTTTCGGGTCATAGAATTGATTCCTGCTCTTTTAAAGCGAAAATTACAACTTTCTTGCATTATCGCAAAATGTTCCCTATCATCGCCCACCCGAAAAATATTATATTTATCATATTTTCGGGTCCTAGAATTGTTTCCTGCACATTAAAAGCGAAAATTACAACTTTCTTGCAGTATCGACCAATATTCCCTATTATCGCCCATCCGAAAAATATCATATTTATCATAATTTCGGGACATAGAATTGATCCCTGCACTTTTAAAGCGAAAATTACAACTTTCTTGCTTTATCGCCCAATGTTCCCTATTATCGCCCACTTGAAAATATCATAGAAATGACCTACTGGCAACAAAATTACTGAAAAGTCCAACCAAAAGTACTTGCATGTAACATATTGTGCCCCTCTGCAAATTGAAACTTTGCTTTTTTAAGAAGAAAAATGGAAATTTCCAATTTTTTAAAAGCTGCAAACTTCGAAGCTCAGTGGATTCAAAAATAAGGCGAAATTCAAAAATCGAAAAATGTACTTTTTTCTCCCCTTAGTTCTAGTTTCTTCATAACAAATTTCGGAATCTTCCGATGAAAAATGAGGGACTAGATAGATTTTTTCGTATTTTGCCCAAATCGGCAATAAAATCGCCAAAAATGGTTTAAACCAAAAAATAAAAAAAAATTCCTAATGCAGTAGAAGGTTAAAAACTCGCGTTTAAAATTTGGTACGAATCGGATGAAAAATAAAAAAGATATTCCACTTTAACTACTTTGTTAAGAAAAAAAAATGGAAATTTGCCAATTTTTAGAAGTTGCAAACTTTGAAGCTCAGTAGATTCAAAAATAAGGCGAAATTCAAAAATCGAAAAAAGAACTTTTTTCACCCCTTAGTTCTAGTTTCTTCATGAAAAATTTCGGAATCTTCCGATGAAAAATGAGGGACTAGATAGGTTTTTTCGTATTTTGCCCAAATTGGCAATAAAATCGCCAAAAATGGTTTAAACCAAAAAATAAAAAAAATCCTAATGCAGTAGAAGGTTAAAAACTCGTGTAAAAAATTTGGTACGAATCGGATAAAAAATAAAAACGATATTCCACTTTAACTACTTTGTTCAGAAAAAAAAAAATGGAAATTTGTCAATTTTTAGAAGTTGCAAACTTTGAAGCTCAGTAGATTCAAAAATAAGGCGAAATTCAAAAATCGAAAAAAGTACTTTTTTTACCCCTTAGTCCTAGTTTCTTCATAAAAAATTTCGGAATCTTCCGATGAAAAATGAGGGACTAGATAGGTTTTTTCGTATTTTGCCCAAATTGGCAATAAAATCACCAAAAATGGTTTAAACCGCAAAAATAAAAATATTTCCTAATGCAGTAAAGGGTTAGGAACTCGTGTTTAAAATTTGGTAAGAATCGGATAAAAAATAAAAAAGTTATTCCACTTTTAACGGTCGCGGGACGGACAGACGGACGGACGGACGGACAGACGGACGATACTTGCCCCCATCTGTATAGCCCTGTTGGCTAAAAAGCAAACTGGGTTAAAAAAAAAGACATCGGATAAAAAATGTAGGACGAGATACATTTTAAATTTTTTTCTTCAAAAATTCCCCAAAAATTAAAAAATCACCCGATCGACTAGAAAAGCACAAGCCGTATGCACGACACTTTAGGGATGCCTCATACCAAAAATAAATCACATCGGGTCAAAAATGTAGGAGGAGACACATTTTAAATTTTTTTCTTTAAAAATTCCCCTAAAATTCAAAAATCACCCGATCGACTAAAAAAGCACAAGCCGTATGCACGACTCCTTAGGGATGCCTCACACCAAAAATAAATGACATCGAATCAAAATTGTAGGAGTAGATGCATTTTGAATTATTTTCGAAAATTTTGCTTTAAAAATTCCCCAAAAATACAAAAATTGCGCGATCGACTAAAAAAGCACAAGCCGTATGCACGACCCTTTAGGGGTGCCTCATACCAAAAATAAATGACATCGGGTCAAAAATGTAGGAGGAGATACATTTTAAAATTTTTTCTTTAAAAATTCGCCAAAAATTCAAAAATCACCCGATCGACTAGAAAAGCACAAGCCGTATGCACGACCCCTTAGGGATACCTCACACCAAAAATAAATGACATCGGATCAAAATTGTAGGAGGAGATGCATTTTGAACCAAAGTTTACTAAATAAACAACTAACTAACTAACTAACTAACTAACTAACTAACTAACTAACTAACTAACTAACGGACACCGCCCGCAAACCGATAGGAATACCCCAGCTTACGTGTAACGTAAGCTGGGCTAAAAAAATAAATAGAGGAAAATACAGAAAGATTTAGCAAATCCTTTTTCTGGCATCATGACTTGTTATTTTCCGTGAAACATGAAAAAGAAAAGAAAAAAAATATAACAGAAAGTTTAAGATGACATAAATTTCGAAGAATTTCGGAGTTCTTTGAAAACAAGCCGAAGGCTTTTAGGCCTAGGGAAAACAAATTCCATAACCACCCATTCTTTTCAA
Source organism: Protula sp. h YS-2021 (assembly GCA_949752745.1). Classification (NCBI taxonomy): domain Eukaryota; kingdom Metazoa; phylum Annelida; class Polychaeta; order Sabellida; family Serpulidae; genus Protula; species Protula sp. h YS-2021. The sequence continues at coordinate 4,499,933 of OX457024.1, forward strand.
ACACCAATTTTATCGGTGCTTTTCCCCGCGTCGTTCTTTGAGAGAAAGAAAGGGTATTTTTTGATGATTATTGACACAAGGCATGGCAGTTTATGCGCGTTTTCATGGCGGAAGGCGCGGCACTCTATGCGCCTCTCAATGGCGGGAGGCGCGACGTGGCCGTTTATGTGCCTTTTAATGGCGGTGGAATGCGCCACGTGGCAGTTCATGCGAGGTCAATGGCGGGAGGCGCGACGTGGCCGTTTATGTGTCTTTTAATGGTGGTGGAATGCGCCACGTGGCAGTTCATGCGAGGTCAATGGCGGGAGGCGCGACGTGGCCGTTTATGTGTCTTTTAATGGCGGTAGAATGCGCCACGTGGCAGTTTACGAGAGTTTTAATGGCGATCTCTGGCCACCGCCGTTGGGGTCGATACAGAGCACATCCGGGCATCGGTCGATGACCTTGTCGATGATTTTCTCCATGTAGCCCTTCATCGACGCGTTCTCCAGCTGCAGAGCTGTAAAATCATCCACGGGTCAAGGTCAAACGCTAACATCATCTCTCCGCCCTCCCCCCCCCCCCCCCACCACAACCGCTGTAAAATAATCAACGGGCAAACCAAGGTCAAACGGAAACGAAATCTCTCCGCCCCCCCCACCACAACCGCTGCAAAATAATCAACGGGCAAACCAAGGTCAAACTGAAACGAAATCCCTCCGCCACCCGCAACCCCCCCCCCCCCCCACCACAACTGCGGTAAAATAATCAACGGGCAAACCAAGGTCAAACGGAAACGAAATCCCTCCGCCACCCGCCCCCCCCCCACCACAACTGCGGTAAAATAATCGACGGGCAAACCAAGGTCAAACTGAAACGAAATCCCTCCGCCACCCGCAACCCACCCCCCCCCCCCCCCCACAACCGCTGTAAAATAATCAATGGGCAAACCAAGGTCAAACGGAAACGAAATCCCTCCGCCATCCCCGCCCCCCCCCCCCCCCCACCACAACCGCTGTAAAATAATCAACGGCCAAAACCAAGGTCAAACGGAAACGCATACCTCCGCCCCCCGCCCCCCTCCCCCCCCCCCCCACCACAACCGCTGTAAAATAATCAACGGGCAAACCAAGGTCAAACGGAAACGAAATTGCTCCGCCACCCGCCCCCCCCCCCCCCACCACAACCGCTGTAAAATAATCAACGGCCAAAACCAAGGTCAAACGGAAACGCATACCTCCGCCACCCGCCCCCCTCCCCCCCCCCCCCCACCACAACCGCTGTAAAATAATCAACGGGAAAACCAAGGTCAAACGGAAACGAAATTGCTCCGCCACCCGCCCCCCCCCCCCCCCCCACCACAACCGCTGTAAAATAATCAACGGGCAAACCAAGGTCAAACGTAAATGAAATCGCTCCGCCCTCCCCCCCCCCCCCCCCAGCACCACCGCTGTAAAATAATCAACGGGCAAACCAAGGTCAAACGGAAACGAAACCTCTCCTGGTAAGAAACATTCTTGTATATAAGTCACCTTTATGAAACTGTTTGGGGACTACACATCTTTCACCTTAAAATACTTTTCACTGCACATATCTTTTTTTAATGACTTTTTGGTAATCACATTTACCACTGTACCTTTGTTTGTAAAAAAATACAGCAGGGAAGGGGGGGGGGGGGGGTAACCCAAGGAGGGGGGTGGGGGGGGAGTGACGGGGTCTTGTTCACAAGAAGTACCCAATGGCGAGGCTCTAAAATATTTTTTAACTTCAGATGTGTGCAAGAGATAATGGGGGGGGGGGGGGGAAGGGGAGAGCTCAAGCCTTGCCCATTTGAAATTCTCGAGCCCTGTTTTTTTTGTTTGTTTTTTTTTAAAGAATTTTTATTTATGCACACAGAAGTTGGAGCTGTAACATGGGTGTATACTCTAACGAACAGAGCGCAGCGATGACTTACCCGTCTTTTCGGCCTGTAACTCGCTGATCATGCGCAGTAGCTCGTCTCGGGAAGGTCCGGAATCATCCGTCGTCTGTTTCCGTATGTCCCTCACCGGACTAAGCTTTTCCTTCCTCAGAACGTCCACCTGGTGCAAAGATTTCCACAGCCTTGAGTACATTTTTTATTTACTATTATTTATTTGTTTATTTATTTTTGCCCTGAATTATTCTTGTATATATCCAATACAGATATGTGAACATTTTTTTAGTCAATGTTTTTGAACTCCTGTCTCCATTTCGTTAAAAGAACAGAATTAACCACAGCCATAATGCCTAGCGTCCAAGTGCACTTTGTTTTTCGTTTATTATTTTGGAAATACCCCTATATCAGCCAATCCAACAGTAAGCACGCCCCTGGATATAGATCGTAAACCATCGGAAAGTCCGAACATGACGTCAAAATTTTTCTTTCCTGGTTATACAACAAATGGTTCGTGCACACAAAAGACCATATTGTTAGATTTAGTTTGTTATCCAGAAAATGACGTAAGACAACGATCCGTATCGCAAACAACTGGAATAGCTAATTCGCAAGATCTCCTTTTTTATACATATCTCCTTCCTTTTCAAGTGATATCATAAAATACTTTGGACAAGCACAATAATCTCGATAGCCTGGTTATTATTTTATTATGTTTTTTTTTTTTTTTATTTATTTATTTATTTATTTTGAATGCCGTGAGTGCTGTGTTATCTGATAACGCAATTTATGGTTCTTTGTTAACAAGGAAGGGAAACTTTATAATGTTCATATCTGTAAGTTATTTTAAGATCCTCTGTTAACAAATAAGGTAGAATTGTGACAAAAGCACTTTGCGGTTATGTATCGTGTGACTGGTTAGTAAATAACACTATATTTAGAATAGTTGTTTACAAATAACAGAAGACATTCCATGAATAATTCTGATGGTGAATTATCCAATTGATCACATGTTACATGTCAGTATTGAGAACTCTTAAAATCGTCCTGTTTGCTAACAGAAATCGACACCGCATCCGAGTGAGCTACAAGTCCAGAGTGTGTTCTTTCAGTTATTATAAATCTACAATCTTCGCTAAGTTTTATAGGGCGGGCTGTCTGGCGACATCTTGCCTCCGCAGTGTCGATCTGTGTCACTTAAACGCCAGCCGCATACAGTGTAGTTGGCTTATTGGGACATTAAGGGACCATCCTTAATCTGCATATGCGAAATATTCAGACTTTTTGAACTCCCCTCCCCCCACCACCCTCACCACCCTCTCCCGTACGTAACTTTTGTTACATCACATGCACTAAAAAATTATTGTAAACACTGTCCTCCTTGCCTCCCCCCCCCCACGACACATGTCCCCATCCTTCTTATCGTCACGACTGTCATCCTTGACCCTCCCTCGTCCTCCTTGTGTCCGACTTCTCAAGCTATTTCTCACCATAAGACAGAATAGAAAGCGAATTTAAAACAATTCAAGACCACATATTACTGACTGATCTTAACAAATAAGATACAATAAATTTCACAGAAACGTTTTACTTTATTTTTTCAGGGTGAGGGAGGGGGGGGGGGGAGACTTTAGGCATATTTCCAAGACATAGGTCAGGCCATAATCACTTGGCCTGTACAGTGTTCCTTATAGAAATTGCCTTTCGTAGCGTCCCCTTGTTGTGTGTCAGGGAGTTATGTGTGCTAAAAATAGAACAAAGGGGAAAGTTCTGGAAATGTAAAATAGCAAACACCAAAACACAGCACAGAATTCTAGACACAACCGTCTTATACAAGTTGAGCTGTTCTTAGACAAGCTCTTTTTTCAGTCCTCCCACATATCCGGAAATCCCACCCCCCCCCCCCGCCCCCGCGTAAAGAATGTATACCTCCCACGCAGCTACTGTGCGCCAGTCACGTGTCAACAGACTGTCAACAAAAACAGCAACCCAAAACTGACCTTTTTTTTCTTGCAGCTACCCCCCTTTTTTTTTTTTTTATTTTGATTTCATAGATAACTACGAAGATTTTATAAAAGCGTTTTTTTTTTTTTTTTTTTGGAAACGGGGGCTGGGGGACGGTGAGGGTGAGGGGGGGGGAGGGGGGAAGGTGGACTCACATGCTTGGCCTCCGGCGACTTGTGTTCCTTCACCATCGTCATCCCTTCCGGTTCCTGCCGTTCCTGGAACTCCGGAATTCCGACAGAAAGCGGAGATTCCGTGACTGCGGCTTTAAGAATACCGGACTCCACCGGCGTGTGTGTAGCCGTAGCTTGCGGGAGTTCCTCCACCACGGCTTGTTTCGTCTGTTTCGTCTCCGGGCGGCGCGTGACCGGCTCTGGAGTCTGCACCGAGTGCTTCGGGGGTGGCTGGGGACTAGTTTGCGAGGACGGCGGTGGGGGTGCCACCTTTTTCGGCGAAGGAGGAGGAGTGACATCGCTTGTTCTGAAAACGCGTGCCGGTTTGGGTGGCGGTGTTCTCTTGACCGTCTCCCCATCGTCCGCCACGGTGGTACTCGTTGTCGGAGCCTCTGGCGAACCGTTCGGCGATCGTCGTCGCGGTGCCGACGGGGGCGTCTGCGCTTCTTCCGGAAGTGACCTGTACGTGGCGAAGACATCATCAGCCGGGGGAGGGGACGACGGCGGCGACGACACCGGAAGTGCACGCGTCTGCATGACGGGCGAGGGAGGGGGCTTGCTCACCTCCTCCTCCTCCTCCTCCTCCTCCACAAACGTAAACTCCACCAGGCTGTGGGCACGCCCACCCGACTGCGTTTCCACGATAATCTTCCCGGGGCCTGGCTTCCACGGCTTGGTTGTGACTAACAGCTTACGGTCTGACACATATTCCAGCGCGCCCAGGCAATTGGCACCACAGATATTCATGCACACCACATCGGCTTTATCTAGTCCCAAATTAGTGCCGCGAATCGTTAGTTTGGTTCCCCCTGTGTTTGGCCCCTGGGATGGCGCAACGCCTGTAATTTCAGGCAACGGACGTTCCAAGGTGAGTTTCTTTTTCGCCGGCGGTGTGGACATAAAAAACGTGCTACTGTTCTGATCGTATTCATGACTACTCGTGCTACGTAGCGATCGAGTATCCCCCTCCGAATTCAGCTTCTCCCTGTGCGCGCTGTACGCGTCTCCGGGGCTGAGGCTTACATTTTCATTGGAGCTGCCCAGGGTCGGGCCGCGCACGTTTTCTTTCGAGCTCACGGGCGTAATGGCGTCTACGTAGCGCGTCGACAGCGGTGAACCGTTGGCGGGGGTTTTGCGCAGACGCGGGTCGTCGCGCAGTGACCGCGTCTGTACGGATAGCCGTCTGCGTTGCGACGTCTTCGGGGAGATACCATCCCCGGAGTGAATCGACACCGTGTCTTCTTTTTTCTTCACCTCCTGTTCTTTTCGTTCCTTTTCTTTTTCCTTTTTCAGCTTCTCCTCCTTCTCCTTCTCCGCCAGCGCGGCTATAACCGCGGTCGGCGCGGTCAGGTCGAATTTACCCGGGAAATGCGCGTCCATGCGCGACTTGTTAGCCAGCTTATCCAGCGATTCCGACGATCCCGATTGCGCCACGGACAGTCCTTGACCTCCAAACGCCAGGTCATGCATAGAGGAACTATTCTTTTTGCTCAAGGTCAACTCCTTGCGCCCCGTTAGAGGTGATTTGCCCATTTTCAGCTTCTTAAACGGATTCTTCGATTTCTTCTCATCGCCCGATTTCTTTGATATTTCACTGTTCTGACTCGCTAACGATTCTCTAGAGCCTTTAAAGTCAATGTTCTGGACGGACAAGCCGGCCTGTCCGTACGTCAGATCCATGCAGGATTGTGCCGATGCCTTGCTCTGCATCTTACTCCGGCCCAGCTTTGGGGAATGCTTGAACGCACCCTTGAGTTTCTTCAGAGTTGATTTCTTCTTGGTGGCCTCGGAAACTGTCGAGAATCCCGAGACGGTACTTCCGATGGACTCCGAAGATCCGCCTGTTCCTCGGAACTGTGCCATCTGAGAGGCCAATGTCTTTTCCTTGTGCTTGGATTTGCCGCTAGGGGGCGGCGCATGGTCGCTATAGTTCGATATCCACGCCTCGAAGACGACGTCACCCTGTGGGTGTGGACACTTCTTGTGCGGCTGTAACGGGATGGATTTCGGCCGGGCTGGTTTCGATGTGGGCAGCTCGTGCATATGCAGTGAAATTTGCCCTAAAATGTCATCCTTGTCCTTCACCTTGATAATCAAAGGGTCCAACGGATCGTCGATATTTCTGAAAATACACAGAACGGTGCGCCATTTTCTTTACGCCACTATTGCCATGACATGACGGAAGGGATTCTACAGTTTCTTGTCAAAGTAACCGCATTTTTTTTAAACAAAACCAAATCCAACAAATATACCGCCATTCAATTGTTTAATCAAACACTGTTTAGTTTCAATCTGTTTAAAATTCTGGACCTTTGGTTGTTGTTTATCTCAGAAAATATTAAGATATATGAAACGTCTTGAATGAAGTTTTTTTTTTTTTTTTTACAACAAATTTACTGAACGGGCGATGAAATGGAAACGTGAAAGGAATAAAAGAGAAATTTTTGCCAACACAAAGATCGCCATGTTATTATTCATCTTTCATATACTATAATGATTTCACATACCACCATCATTTCACACACCGCAATCATTTCACACACACCACCATCATTTCACACACCAGTCATTTCACGCACACCACACTCTGGTCACACACACCTCATTTAACACAGCCCACCATCATTTCACACACACCACAGTCATGTCACACACGACAGCCATTTCACACACCACCATCACTTCACACACACCACACTCTGGCGGGGGGGGGCATGTACTCACAGCTGCGCCTCAGTATTCCACTCCGGATTGCCCTCTCCATCATCCACACTGTCACTCTGATCTCACACACCACCATCATGTCACACACACCACACTCTGGCCGAGGGGGGGGGGGCGGGGGGGCGGGGGACATGTACTCACAGCTGTGCCTCCGTGTTCCACTCCGGATTGCCCTCCCCATCATCCACATTGTCACTCTTCGCCTTGTTATTCCCGATGCCAAACGTGACGTTGTACTTGTGCTTGTTTTTACGTTTGCCCTGCAGGCCCTTGGCCCGATACACTGAAATTTCACAGGCGTTTTGTTATCAAATACACCGGGTATTACAATCGATGTTATGACACAGTCCTGTCTGTTGGCGCTTATATGAAACGAACACAACAAAAAAATTCCACATTTTCGATGACTGAAAAATGAATGAAACTAAATGATTGAACAAAAGATTTTATTCAAGAAGGCTATAAAGTGTTATTGGTGTATTATGGGACCGACCAATCGCAGCCCGTTGCGTATGCCTTTTGGAATTTTTATTACACAGTGCTTAACCGTCGTATAAACGAATTTCTTTACATAGTCAAGTAAACTGCGGCTATAGATATATACATGTACATTGCACACATAATCCCAGATAAAAGGCGGGTGTCGGTGTGATAAATTATTCCACATCAACGACTTACGGCAGTTAAACCCCTACCCCTTTCCTCCCCCCCCCCCCCTTCTCATGCCGTCAAACTCCTGTTTGTTATTCTCTGCAACTTAGAATTATTCTGAGCTCTGTTGACACAAATAATCGCCAAGGTCACACCTCAACCCCTCCCTCCCCCCATCCAATCAACACAGGCATGTCCCCTCTACCCCATGGCCAATCCCGACCCCCCCCCACTCCCACCCACACATAAATCTCATCAGTGTACGCTTGTCTCAAGATCGGCATGTGTCTTTTTTTTTTTATTCTAAACCAAAATACCCTCCGGCAAAATAGCGCAAAACTTTTTCAAATGCATGTGGAACAACTGGCCTAATTTACAGACAATCTATGCATAGCCACTTTTTTTTAATTTGTCGACTGTTACAAAACACGATAATCTCTCATCTGTCATTTAGAACACGCCTCAAACAATTTCTTTGCCTTAGAAATTACCCACATTTAATCTGTACAAAACAAGTGACATATTACAGTTTTGTTGTTGTTGGTGTTTGTTGTTTTGTTTTTGTCGGTTCTTTTTTCGTGATTTTGTTACTTTTTTAATTCCTCCAGAAACTGGAGCATTTCTAAGTCCGATTTTTGATACTTACCTATAACTGTAATTTCGGACGGATTCATTTTGTTGTTCTTTAGAGTTTTTGTTTTTATCCGGTATATATCACAGATCAGCCATTGTTGTTGTCAGTGTATGTGTGTTTGAAGCTGTCACCTGTACCTGCAATAAGACGTGACCAATGATGACATACCTCTCTGCATAGTTTGCAGTTGTTTTTATTATGTCCCACTTATCGATATATTACAGATATTACAGAGATATGCGAAGCACCGATTAGTCATGCCACAGGAGTTTTCTGCAAACAGCGCTAGGGTGGGCGCGGGGAGGGGCTGAGGGGGGAGGGGGCGGGGCGAGGAGGGGGTAGGTGGTAATGGAAACCTCTTAACAGTTACACCTCCAGCTGATCAACCAATGTTTTGAAACTTTACCAATGTTTATTGTATGACAAAAAATAACTAATGTTATGAGAAACCCAGATGAAAAAAAAAAAGCAATAACAAAGAGCCGAAAGAAAGATGGTGTTACTTTGATAAACCCCCTACCTCCTCCCGCCCTCCACCCCTCCCCCCCCCCCCCTTTACACTAGAAAATAGAAAGACCATAGTTTTATTTACAGTACAGGCCGGCGGTGAGGGGATGGCAAACAGGACAGTGTTAACTATGTCACAATGCGGGCATTGATTGCTCAACAGGTTATACCGACAGCACACACACACGAAGTACAAACCACCTGCTGATCTTTTCACGACATACCTGCAGGGGCTCACTCACTACCTGACAGTTGTGCTGTAGAGATGGCAACAGAACAACAGCCCAGTGGCGGATGCAGGTTATGCTCAAGAGGGGAGGGGGTGGGGGGGAGTGAGTAAACTATACCGCCCGAGGTAGCGAGTGAGCCAGTCAAACTTTTTTTGTGAAAACACGAAAACTAATAGTATTTTTTTTAATTTAAGGGGTTAGGGGGGGGGGATTCCAACCCCTGAATACCCCCTTTCCATCTGAAACTGCTACCCAATACGTATTATGGCAGCTTACAGTGTTACAAGGCCGTAGCATAAGGAACAGGTGGAATCAAGTCATATATGTCGCAAACTGACAACCCCCACAGGACACGGCCCCTCACGTCCGGCGTTCATACGTCACCGTGACAACCCGCATAAGACACGGCCCCTCACGTCCGGCGTTCATACGTCACCGTGACAACCCGCACAGGACACGGCCCCTCACGCCTGGCCTTCATAGGACATGGGTACTTATCCCCCCCCCCCCTCAACTCCCCTTCCTCTCTCCCTGCACAGTCATTGCTGTGAAATCATAGAATTCTGAAGAAAACTAGCAATATCACACGGTAAGAATATATCCTTTTTTTCCTAAATGATAACCAAGAGTATTCTGTTTTGTCGAAGCTTAATCGATGGTCTTGTGAATGCACCTGCCATCGCTGATCGATAATTTATACATCTATTGGCCATCTTAAAGTGTTTCACCGCCTGTTTTTAAAAACTGGTGAATCAGTGCTTTATTGTTTGGTTGTGAACGCGTGAGTCATACCAAAATAACAATAATCTGCGTTAATGAAGACACGACCCACTAAAAATAAACTAGAGCGACATATTCGATTCTTGTTTCATTGCCCATTCAAGTTTTCATTGATAAAACTTTATAAACCACGGCTTGAAAAAAAGATCAACCCTTTCTTGACACCTAAGTATAAATTTCTTTGTACCTAAGTACACCTTTTTCCACACCTTTCTTCATAACTAAGTACACCTTTCTTTACACCTAAGCACAATTTCTTTTTACCTAAGTACAGCTTACTTCACACCTATGTACACCTTTCTTCACCCCTAAGCAGACCAACCTTGACACCTGAGGAATGTGGACACGTGACCGTCTGGAATCTATGAATGGCAGTAAGATATGTATCAAAGCAACTGCACGGGCACATCTAGTGTCTACAGTGTAATATCCATGATGGTTCAATCTTGTTAGTGCGTGGAAAGTTGCTGGTAATCTCGAACAACGCAGCCAATCATTTTGTTTTTTTTTTTGTTTTTTTTGTTGTTGATGTTTTTGTTTGTTTGTTTTTTGTTTTTTTTTGGCCATTTTCGGGCCACGCTTGACGTTCCAATACATGACTTCCTCCATTGTTCTCGTGTGACAAGCCAAACTGTATAATCAATAAAATGCATAAAAATCAGTCCACACAAGGAACATATGAAATCATCAAAATTGAACACACAATCCTTGAACCCGGAAAATGTTGTCGGGTGTAAATTCTGTAGGAAGAGAATCAATTTCTTCAGTGACCGTTTTGTCTTAGTTTTCATTTGTTGACGTTCTGTCCGTGGACATCCTATCCATGGACATCCTGTCCATGGACATTCTGTCCGTGGACGTTCTGTCCGTTGACGTCCTATCTATGCGCGTTTCCGTCCGCGAACGTTCTGTCCCTGGATGTTTCTGTCCACTGGCGTCCTATCTCTGTACGTTCTGTCCGTGGACGTTAGGTCCGTGGACGTTCTGTCCGTGGACGTTCTGTCCGTGGACGCTAGGTCCGTGGACGTCCTGTCCGTGGACGCTCTGTCCGTGGACGTTCTTTCTGGGATTCGGGTCGACAATCAGATTTCCACTGCATTTTTACAATAAGCACAGATAGGCTCAAACGACTTCAACGAATAATGATAACACAAAAAAACAACGCAGTTTATGAAAGTAAAAATACAAATGTCGACTTACTGCTTTGTCCTTCCAGAATCCTCACTCATTTCTTTCCATAACATCAACCACAGACAAGCTTTACTTTTCACTCACTTTGCATCCTTCATTTAACTAGTTTTTTTTTTTTTTTTTTTTGTTCGACACAGGTCCTATACGAGAGACTTCATGGACAAGTATTCAGACACACCCACTTCAAAAGTCCACTGACATCGCCAACGACATGACTCAAATCATCAACCACTATACAATACATACACACGCAGCGTGACCACCAATAGTTGCAACTGAGACAGGTGAAAACTGTTTGTACTTGGGCTACCCCTATCAACCTGTCCTTAAACAAATTTAAGCCCACGCAAAATAACATGGTAAGATTAGTCTGGCAAACACAGTGCGTCCATAGTACCTGTGGATTAAGGTCTGAACTCTCTGTAATTGGTACCCTCGGCCCCACCCCCCTCCCCTCGCCCCCATTCTCCTCCCGCGCCCACCCTCACAAACCCCCTGTCCATATGAATTTAGTTCTTAGAACCGATACCATATTGAGGGGGGAGGGTAGTGCAACCTGACTTAGAATAACAAGTGGTTTTTTTTCTCGAATGTTAAACAAAATCATGTAGTGAGTTAAAACAAGTTCTCGGACCTTTTACATAGTTAATACTGCAATACTGATGCACTCTAAAACATTCAAACTTGTTATGCTTTCAATCTTTACAAAGCCTGACATCCCCCACCCCCCATCCCAGGGGTGCACATAAGACCTTCGCATTTCGCCATGGCGAAGGTGAAATCCATTTGGCGAAGGTGAACTGATTCACCTTCGCCAAATTGGCGAAGGTGAATTTTAGGCCAAAATTATTACAGTGTTGCCACGCCATTTTAAGCTAAAAGCAGGACGCTGTCCTGCCAAAAGCAGGACGATTTTTTCAAAAAAGCAGGACAAAAGCAGGACGCAATATTTTACTTTAAAAAGTGACTTAACTCGATATAACCACGTATGGGCAACGCCAGAACATGAAGGAAAACGGCATTTAATTCTGGAGTTCAAAAATTATAACTTTACTTACAATTTTCATGACGACGGGAATGCAAAGGTCAAACATAGCAAAAATCGCCAACCATAAAAATTTCGTTGGTTTTTCGCCAAAAAATTCGCCAATTTTTTGCCAATCACTAAACATTCATAGCCAGTTAGGTAATATTGATTACTACCGTTACTTAAAATTTCAAGACAGTAATACTATTTCACTGGGGTTAGTTTAGAATTTATGGAATTCCGTTTTTTAGATTTTGGCCAAAATTTTCGCCAATTTTTGGCCAATCACCAAAAATTGTACCAGCACAGTTAGGTAGGAAGGTCTGCAAATTTTACGCAAAATTTCAAGACTTGGACTTTTTTTCTGGAGACCGTCAGGATTTTACCGAAATTTGTTGGGTTTCCGCCAATTTTTGGCGAATAGCCACAGTAAGTAATAGTAAGTAGCAACACTTCCTACCTTCATCTAAAATTTCAAGACAGTATGATTATTTTCAAGCCGTTAGTTAAGATTTTACTGAAAAATTTTGGTTTTTTGCCAGAACTTTCGCCAATTTTTGACCAATCACCAACAAAAAAAAAAGCAACAGCCAGATAGGTAGAAACGCATGCTATTCTCACTTAAAATTTCAAGACAGATACTTTCCTAGAAGTTGTTAAGATTTTAAGATCAAAAAATTTCATTTTTCGCCAATATTTTTGCCAAATCGCCAAAAAAGGTACAGCCAGGTAGGTTGTAACTCCAGCGACCTTACTTAAAATCTGAAGACAGTAAGATTTTTTCTAGCCGTTAGTTAAGATTTTACTTATATTTTTGGTGTTTCGCCAAAATTTTCGCCAACGTTTGGTGAATCACCAACAAGTTTGTCCAAGGACAAAGTCCCAGCTTACGAAAACCAATAAGACCGATTCCAGCGTGCATGAGCAAGGGAATTTCCCTGAAAATCTGGGCTTCAAAAGATGAGACGGCAAAAGGCTAGCTTAATAATTAATTTAGCATCGGACCAGAACATAGACCGATAAATACATACAAAGATTTGTTTCCCAGAAAAATGGGAAACAGATTTTTGTGTCTCTGTTAGACTGGATAGTCTGCCCTAGATACCTACGAACAACGCTCGCATTTCGGACCAGTGCGCATATTTATGTAACTTACCTCGATGAGCGGTTCTTATTCAGACAAGTGCGCATGTTTGTTTAATTTGCGTTGATGTGCGGCTCTCATTTTGGAACAGTGCGCATGTATATTTAACTTGCGTTGATGCGCGGTTCGCATTTCGGACCAGCACGCATGTTTATTTACCTTTTTTTGATGAGCGGTTCTTATTTCGGATCAGTGCCCATGTTTATTTACCGTGTGTTGATATGCGGTTCTTTTTTCGGATCAGTGGGCATGTTTGTTCACCTTGTGTTGATGTGCGGTTCTTATTTCAGATCAGTGCGCAAGTTTATTTAACTCGCGTCGATGCACGGTTCTCATTTCAGACAAATGCACATGTTTATTTTACTTGCGTTGATGAGCGGTACTTATTTTGGACAAGTGCACAAGTTTCCTTAGGTTGCCTTGATGCGCGGTTCCCATCTCGGACCAGTTTGCATGTTTATTTAACTTGCGTCGGTGCACGGTGCTTATTCTGGACCTGTACATATGTTTATTTAACTTGCGTTGGTGCGCGGTGTGCATTTCGGACCAGTGCGCATGTTTATTCAACTTGCGTTGATGAGAAGTTCGAATTTTGGAAAATTCCGAATGTTTATTTAACTTGCGTTGATGCCCGCTTCGAATTTCGGACCAGTGCGCATGTTTATTTAACTTGCGTTGATGCGCGATGCTTATTTCAGGCCAATGCGCATATTTCTTTAACTTGAGTTGATGCGCGGTTCTTATTCTGGACCAGTGCACATGTTTATTTAAGTTGTCTTGATGCGTAGTTCTTATTTTGAATAGTGCGCATGTTATTTAAGTGTCGTTAATGCACAGTTCGCATTTCGAACCAGTGCGCATGTTTATTTAACTTGCGTTGATGTACGGTGCATATTTTGGTCCAGTGTGCTTGCTTATTTAGCTTGTGTTGATGTGCAGTTCGCATTTCGGACTAGTGCGCATGTTTTTAACACTTGGCAAGCCTGTGGCTTGCAAGGGGTTTTTTAATTTGTGCGACCAACCGTTAGTATCTTTTTCTTCTTGACACTGACCGGATTTCTAGCAATGTGAAAAGAGTGTATTTTTGGAAGTCAATGCGAAGCATTTCACGCATAGCACAGAACACACAGTTGCTCAGCTTTGTGTGAGCTCTCACTGCGTAAATAGATAACACGGCGTATGCCTGATCAGTCAATAAAACCTTAAGTCAACAAAAACCAAACTCTACTCGGCTTATAAGACGTATTCAAGCTGTGTTGTTTGCAATATAGTATTCAAGAAATAACCCACTGAAGGAAGTATTTTTGCGTTTTAATTTTTGTCAAGTGTTTAACATTTCGCTAGCGAAATGAGGTTTAGCTTTAACTTGCATTAATTCTCGGTTCCCATTTCTGACCAGTGAGTTTGTTTATTTAGCTTGCGTTGATGTGCGGTTCGCATTTCGGACCAGTGTACTTGTTTCTTAAGGTTGCGTTGATGCGCGGTTCGCATTTCGGACCAGTGTGCAGGTTCATTTAACTTGCGTTCACACGCGATTTGCATTTCGGACCAGTATGCATGTTTATTTATGTCCCGTCGATGCCCGACTCTTTATGTCTATTCAACTTGTGTCGATTCGTGGTTCTTTCTTCGGACCACTGCGCATGTTTGCTTAACTTGCGTTGATGCGCAGTTCTCATTTCGGACCACTGCGCATGTCTATTCAACTTGTGTCGATGCATGGTTCTTTTTTCGGGCAAGTGCGCATATTTGTTTAACTTGCGTTGATGTGCGGTGCTTATTTTGGACCAGTGCGCATGTTTGTTTAACTTGCGTTGATGTGCGGTGCTTATTTTGGACCAGTTTGAATGTTTATTTAAATTCCGTCGATGCGCAGTTCGCATTTCGAGCCATTGCGAATGTATATTTAACTTGTGTTGATGCGTGGTTTTCATTTCAGACCACTGCGCATGTTTCTTTGGGTTGCGCGGTTCTTTTTCGGACCAGTGCGCATATATATATATAGCTTTATGTTGATGCGCGGTGCTTATTTTGGACAAGTGCACATGTTTATTTAACTCGCGTTGATGTGCGCTTCGCATTTCGGACCACTGCGCATGTTTAGTTAACTTGTCTCGATGTGCGGTTCGCATTTCGGACCAGTGCGCATGTTTCTTTGGGTTGCCTTGATACACGGTTCGCATTTCGCAAAACTGCGCATGTCTATTCAACTCGATGCGTGGTTCATTTTTTTCGGACCCGTGCGCATGTTTATTTAATTTGCGTTAATGCGCGGTGCTTATTTTGGACCAGTTCGCATGTTTATTTCTCTTCCATCGATGCGCGGTTCACATTTCGGAGCAATGCGCACGTCTACTTAACTTGCATCGATGCGCAGTGCTTATTTTGGGCTACTGCGCATGTTTATGTAACTTGCGTCGATGTCCGGTTGTTAAATCTGTGCAAGTTCATTTAACTTGCGTTTACGCGCTGTACGAAATTCATTGCATTTTTTTCAAAAATTCCCAAAAAAAATTCAAAAGTTTTCCAATTCACTCAAAAAGCACAAGCCGTATGCATGACCCCCTAGGGACGGCTCATATCTAAAATAAATGAAATCTGAAAAAAAACTGTAGGAGGAAATGCATTTTGAATTTTTTCTTCAAAAATTCCCCAAAAATTCCCTGATCGATTCAAAAAGCACAGACCGTATTCACGACACCCTAAGCACGCCCAGCCCCAAAATAAATGATGTCTGATCAAAACTAGGAGAAGATGCATTTTGAGGTATTTTCATAAAAAATTCCCCCCAAAGTCAAAAATTCCCAAGTCGAGTCAAACAGCACAAGCCGTATGCCCAACCCACCTACGGATGCCTCATAACAAAAATAAATGAAATCGGTTCAAAACTGTAGGGGGAAATGCACTTTGAAGTTTTTTCTTCAAAAACTCCCTAAAAATACAAAAATTGTCCGAGCGACAAAAAAAGCACGAGAGGTATGCACGACCCTTTAGGGTTGCCTCATACCAAAAATAAAAGACATTGGATCAAAAATGTAGGAGGAGATACATTTTAAAATTTTTTCTTCAAAAATTCGCCAAAAATTCAAAAATCACCCGATCGACTAAAAAAGCACAAGCCGAATGCATGACCGCTTAGGGATGCCTCACACCAAAAATAATTGACATTGGATCAAAAATGTAGAAGAAGAAACATTTTAAAAGTTTTTCTTCAAACATTCCCCAAAAATACAAAAATTGTTCGATCGACTAAAAAAGCACAAGCCGTATGCATGACCCCTTAGGGGAGCCTCATACCAAAAATAAATGACATCGGGTCAAAAATGCAGGAGGAGATACATTTTAAAATTTTTTCTTCAAAAATTCGCCAAAAATTCAAAAATTACCCGATCGACTAAAAAAGCACAAGTCGTATGCATGACCGCTTAGGGATGCCTCATACAAAAAATAAACGACAGCGACTCAAAATTGTAGGAGTAGATGCATTTTGAATTATTTTCGAGATTTTTGCTTCAAAAATTCCCCAAAAATAAAAAAATTGTTCGATCGACTAAAAAAGCACAAGTCGTATGCATGACCCCTTAGGGGGGCCTCATACCAAAAATAAATGACATCGGGTCAAAAATGCAGGAGATACATTTTAAAATTTTTTCTTCAAAAATTCGCCAAAAATTCAAAAATCAACCAACCGACTAGAAAAGCACAAGCCGTATGCACGACCCCTTAGGGATGCCTCACACCAAAAACAAATGACATCGAATTAAAATTAAAGCTAGCTCAATAATTAATTTAGCACCGGACCAGAACATAGACCGATAAATGCATACAAAGATTTCTTTCCGTGAAAAATGGGGAACAGATTTTTTGTATCTCTGGTTGACTGGATAGTCTGCCATATATACCTTCAAACAACGCTCGCATTTCGGACCAGTGCGCATATTTATGTAACTTGCCTCGATGCGCGGTTCTTATTCAGACAAGTACGCATGTTTATTTAATTTGCGTTGATGCGCGGCTCTCATTTTGGAACCGTGCACATGTTCATTTAACTTAATAAAGATTAATGCGCGGTTCTTATTCCAGACCAATGCGCATGTTTATTTTACTTTCGTTGATGAGCGGTACTTATTTTGGACAAGTGCACAAGTTTCCTTAGGTTGTCTTGATGCGCGGTTCGCATTTCGGAAGAGTTTGCATGTTTATCTAACTTGCACGGTGTGCATGTTTATTTAACTTGCGTTGACGCGCGGTTCGAATATCGGACCAGTGCGCATGTTTATTTAACTTGCATTGATGCGCGGTGCTTATTCTGGACCAGTACAAAGGTTTATTTAACTTGCGTTGGAGCGTGGTTCACATTTCGAACCACTCCACACGTTTATTTAAGTGGCGTTGATGCGCGGTTCGAATTTCGGACCAGTGCGCATGTTTATTTAACTTGCGTTGATGCGCGGTGCTTATTTTGGACCAGTGCACATGTTTATTTAACTTGTGTTGATGTGCGGTTGGCATTTCGGACCAGCGCCCATGTTTTTTTACCTTGTGTTGATGTGCGGTTCTTATTTCGGATCAGTGCGCATGTTTATTTACCTTGTGTTGATGTGCGGTTCTTCTTTCGGATCAATGCGCATGTTTATTTACTGTGTTGATGTTCGATTCTTATTTCGGATCAGTGCGCATGTTTATTTTACTTGCGTTGATGAGCAGTACTTATTTTGGACAAGTGTACAAGTTTCCTTAGGTTGCCTTGATGCGCGGTTCGCATTTCGGAAGAGTTTGCATGTTTATCTATCTTGCGTTGATGCACGGTGCTTATTTTGGACGTGTGCATATGTTAATCTAACTTGCGTTGGTGCGCGGTTTGCATTTTGGACCAGTGCGCATGTTTATTCAACTTGCGTTGATGAGCAGTTCGAATTTCGGACCAGTGCGCATGTTTATTTAACTTGCGTTGATGCGCGGTGCTTATTTTGGACCAGTGCAAATGTTTATTTAACTTCCGTTGGCGCGTGGTTCTCATTTCGAACCACTGCGCATGTTTATTTAACGTGTGTCGATGTGCGGTTCTTATTTCAGGCCAATGCGCATATTTCTTTAATTTGAGTTGATGCGCGGTTCTTATTCTGGACCAGTGCGCATGTTTATTTAAGTTGCGTTGATACGCAGTTCTTATTTTGAATAGTGCGCACGTTATTTAACTTGCGTTAATGCGCAGTTCGGTTCGCATTTCTAACCAGTGCGCATATTTATGTAACTTGCCTCGATGCGCGGTTCTTATTCAGACAAGTACGCATGTTTATTTAATTTGCGTTGATGCGCGGCTCTCATTTTGGAACCGTGCACATGTTCATTTAACTTAATAAAGATTAATGCGCGGTTCTTATTCCAGACCAATGCGCATGTTTATTTTACTTTCGTTGATGAGCGGTACTTATTTTGGACAAGTGCACAAGTTTCCTTAGGTTGTCTTGATGCGCGGTTCGCATTTCGGAAGAGTTTGCATGTTTATCTAACTTGCACGGTGTGCATGTTTATTTAACTTGCGTTGACGCGCGGTTCGAATATCGGACCAGTGCGCATGTTTATTTAACTTGCATTGATGCGCGGTGCTTATTCTGGACCAGTACAAAGGTTTATTTAACTTGCGTTGGAGCGTGGTTAACTTTTCGAAACACTACACACGTTTATTTAAGTGGCGTTGATGCGCGGTTCGAACTTCGGACCAGTGCGCATGTTTATTTAACTTGCGTTGATGCGCGGTGCTTATTTTGGACCAGTGCACATGTTTATTTAACTTGCGTTGATGTGCGGTTGGCATTTCGGACCAGCGCCCATGTTTTTTTACCTTGTGTTGATGTGCGGTTCTTATTTCGGATCAGTGCGCATGTTTATTTACCTTGTGTTGATGTGCGGTTCTTCTTTCGGATCAATGCGCATGTTTATTTACTTGTGTTGATGTGCGATTCTTATTTCGGATCAGTGCGCATGTTTATTTTACTTGCGTTGATGAGAAGTACTTATTTTGGACAAGTGTACAAGTTTCCTTAGGTTGCCTT
Source organism: Protula sp. h YS-2021 (assembly GCA_949752745.1). Taxonomy (NCBI): domain Eukaryota; kingdom Metazoa; phylum Annelida; class Polychaeta; order Sabellida; family Serpulidae; genus Protula; species Protula sp. h YS-2021. Next base: position 4,518,948 of record OX457024.1, read on the forward strand.
GATGCGCGGTTCGCATTTCGGAAGAGTTTGCATGTTTATCTATCTTGCGTTGATGCACGGTGCTTATTTTGGACGTGTGCATATGTTAATCTAACTTGCGTTGGTGCGCGGTTTGCATTTTGGACCAGTGCGCATGTTTATTCAACTTGCGTTGATGAGCAGTTCGAATTTCGGACCAGTGCGCATGTTTATTTAACTTGCGTTGATGCGCGGTGCTTATTTTGGACCAGTGCAAATGTTTATTTAACTTCCGTTGGCGCGTGGTTCTCATTTCGAACCACTGCGCATGTTTATTTAACGTGTGTCGATGTGCGGTTCTTATTTCAGGCCAATGCTCATATTTCTTTAATTTGAGTTGATGCGCGGTTCTTATTCTGGACCAGTGCGCATGTTTATTTAAGTTGCGTTGATACGCAGTTCTTATTTTGAATAGTGCGCACGTTATTTAACTTGCGTTAATGCGCAGTTCGGTTCGCATTTCTAACCAGTGCGCATGTTTATTTAACTTGCGTTAATGCTCGGTTCCCATTTCTGACCAGTGTGTTAGTTTATTTAGCTTGCGTTAATGAACGTTTCGCATTTTCCACTGGTGCGCACGTTTATTTAACTTTCTGTTGATGCGTGGTTCCCATTTTGGATCAGTGCGCATATTTATTTAACTTGTGTTGGTGCTCGGTACTTATTCTAGATCAGTGCAAATGTGTATTTAACTTGCGCTGTGGAGCGGTTCGGAATTCGAACCAGTGTACCTGTTTCTTTAGGTTGCGTTCATGTGAGGTTCGCATTTCGGACCAGTGTGTAGGTTCACTTAACTTGCGTTGACACGCGAATTGCATTTCGGACCAGAACGCATGTTTATTTCAGTCCCGTCGATGCCTGACTCTTATGTCTATTCAACTTGCGTCGATTCGTGGTCCTTTCTTCGGACCACTGCGATTGTTTATTTAACTTGTGTTGATGCGAGGTTCTCATTTCAGACCACCGTGCATGTCTATTCAATTTGCGTCGACGCGTAGTTCTTTTTTCGGACCATTGCGCACGTGTATATTTAACTTGCGTTGATCGCGCATATTTTGGACCATTTCGCATGTTTATCTTCCGTCAATGCGTGGTTCACATTTCGGACCAATGCGAATGTTTATTTAACTTGCGTCGATGTGCGGTTGTTAAATCTGAGTACTGCGCAAGTTCATTTAACTTGCGTTTATGAGCTGCAGGAGAAGATTCATTTATTTTTTTTTTTTTTAAATTCCGAAAAAAAATTCAAAAGTCTTCCAATTCACTCAAAAAGCACAAGCCGTATGCATGACCCCCTAAAGTCGGCTTGTATAAAAAATAAATGAACTCTGATAAAAACATCAGGAGGAAATGCATTTTTTGAAGTTTTCTTATTCAAAAATTCCCCAAAAATTCTGATCGACTCGAAAAGCACAGGCCGTATTCACGACACCCTAAGCTGGCCTCAGTCCCAAAATAAATGATGTCTGATCAAAACTGCAGAAGATGCATTTTGAGGTATTTTCATCAAAAATTCCCTATCGAAATCAAGAATTCCCAAGTCGAGTCAAATAGCACAAGCCGTATGCACGACCCACCTAAGGATGCCTCATACCAAAAATAAATGAAATCGGATTAAAACTGTAGGAGGAAATGCATTTGAAGTTTTTCTTCAAAAATTCCCTAAAAATACAGAAATTGTCGGGTCGACTAAAAAGCGCAAGCCGTATGCTCAACCCCTTAGGGATGCCTCAAACAAAAAAAAAAAAAAAAAAAAAAAAGAGAGAGAGAGAGAAAGATCAAAACTGTTGGGGAAAATGCATCTTGAAGTTTTTTTCTTCAAAAGCTCCCTAAAAATACAAAAATTGTCCGATCGACTAAAAGCACAAGCCGTATGCACGACCTTTTAGGGTCATCGGATCTTTGAGAGGTTTCGGATCAAAAATGTAGGACGAGATACATTTTAATTTTTTTTTCTTCAAAAATTCCCCAAAAATTCAAAAATCACCCGATCGACTAGAAAAGCACAAGCCGTATGCACGACCCTTTAGGGGTGCCTCATACCAAAAATAAATCACACCCGGTCAAAAATGTAGGAGACACATTTTAAATTTTTTTCTTTAAAAATTCCCCAAAAATTCCAAAATCACCCGATCGACTAAAAAAGCACAAGCCGTATGCACGACCGCTTGGGAAATCCTCACACCAAAAATAAATGACATCGAATCAAAATTGTAGGAGTAGATGCATTTTGAATTATTTTCTAAATTTTTGCTTAAAAAATTCCCCAAAAATACAAAAATTGCCCGATCGACTAAAAAGCACAAGCCGTATGCAGGACACTTTAGGGGTGCCTCATACCAAAAATAAATCACATCCGGTCAAAAATGTAGGAGGAGATACATTTTAAAATTTTTTCTTTAAAAATTCGCCAAAAATTCAAAAATCACCCGATCGACTAGAAAAGCACAAGCCGTATGCACGACCCCTTAGGGATGCCTCACACCAAAAATAAATGACATCGGATCAACATTGTAGGAGGAGATGCATTTTGAACCAAGGTTTACTAAATAAACAACTAACTAACTAACTAACTAACGGACACCGCCCGCAAACCGATAGGAATACCCCAGCTTACGTGTAACGTAAGCTTGGCTAATAAAAGTAACACTTGGCTCGGTAGTATCTCCTGCTACCTTTACTTTAAATTTCTACACAGTAACACTATTTTCCAGCAGTTGGTTAAGATTTTACTTAATTTTGTTTTCGCCAAAATGTTTGGCCAATCACCAAAAGAAGTACTGCCCAGGGAAGGAGTAACGCCTGCTACCTTCACTTACAATTTCAAGACAGTAAGATTACTTTCCTGGAAATGGTTAAGACGTTACGAAAATATTCGCCAATATTTTCGACAATTTTTGGCGAATCGCTAAAAAAGTTACAGTTAGGTAGGTGGTAGCTCCTGCTACCTTCACTTTAAATTTCAACACGGCAAGACTATTTTTTTCAGCAGTCAGTAAAGATTTCACAGAAAAATTTCGCCAGTTATTGGCCAATCACCCAAAAAAAAGTAATAGCTAGGTAGTAGAAAAGCCTGCAAACTTCACTGAAACTTTCAAAACAGTAAGATTAATTTCCTAGAAGTAGTTAAGACTTTACGAAAAAAAATTGGTTTTTCGCTAATGTTTTCGCCAATTTTTGGCGAATCGCCAAAAAAGTAATAGCCAGGTGGACACTCATGCGCGATAGCGTCCATCAAAATTTCAAGACATTCAGGCTAGAATCCTGGGAGAGTATACGATTTTTTAACTTAAAAGCATTCATTCGCACATACTTTCAGCAACTATTATAGCCCCTGCTTCTGAAAGAAGTTGGTGCTAAAAAAAGAACAATAAAGAACGCTTGTAGAAAAAAGTACGTTCTGAGGCAAAAAAAAAACGATGCTAAAATAAAGACTATATCTTTAAAAAAAGAACGATCCGGCAACCCTGCTAATAGTCACGTTCTGTACAAACACCGAAAAATCTAGGTAGAGGCGCCGAAGGCGCCAAAAAAATCTGATCTTGAATTAAATAATGAATTACTCGGTTATAAAAGCAGGATAAAAGCTGGACAAGAATTCACAATTTTGCTAAAAGCAGGACAAAAGCAGGACATTTGCCCTTTTTAGCTCAAAAGCAGGACGTTTTCCAAAAATGCCAAAAAAGCAGGACATCTGCAAAAAGCAGGACGGTGTGGCAACACTGTTATTATAATAAGATCTAAATATGCTTCGATCATTTTTGATTTAGGTGAATGTGAAATGAATGCACAGCTATTTTACTGACAAACACAAACAGTGACGACACTCGTTCAACTTGTCCATTTTTACACACCATAATTGTGTGCATATCAATTTATACCTAACTAGAAGCTCATTCCGCTAGCGAAATGTTAAACACTTGACAAAAATTAAAACGCAAAAATACTTCCTTCAATTGGTTATTTCTTGAATAATATATTGCAAACAACACAGCTTGAATACGTCTTATAAGCCGCTCAGTGTTTGGTTGTTGTTGACTTAAAGTTTTATTGACTGATCAAGCATACGCCTTGTTATCTATTTACGCAGTGAGAGCTCGCACAAAGCTCACTGTGCAAATGTGTATTCTGTGCTGTCGTTAAATGCTAGGCATTTACTTGCAAAAAATACACTCTTTTCACATGGCGTTTTAACAAAGAAAACGAAATCAAAGACGAAAATAAAAAGTGACATGCACATGTTCAGATCAAGCTCTTCATAAGTCCCAAGTTTCATGGTCGTAGGGCCCATAGTGTCAGAGAAGAAGACACAAAAAATCGGGAAAAGTGTCAAGAAGGAAAAAAAAGGACGAATTTTGCTCGCACAAATTCATATAACCCTTGCAAGCCAAAGGCTTGTCAAGTGTTAATAACAGATTACGATTTTTGCAATAAACAAAGTAGAAGCTCATTCCGCTAGCGAAATGTTAAACACTTGACAAAAATTAAAACGCAAAAATACTGGCTTCAATGGGTTATTTCTTGAATAATATATTGCAAACATAACAGCTTGAATACGTCTTATAAGCCGAGTAGTGTTTAGTTTCTGTTGAGTTAAGGTTTTATTGACTGATCTAGCATACACAGTGAGAGCTCGCACAAAGCTCACTGAGCAACTGTGTGTGATGTGGCTTAAATGCTACGCATTAACTTGCAAAAAATACACTCTTTTCACATGGCGTTTTATGAAAGAAAACGAAATCAAAGACGAAAATAAAAAGTGACATGCACATGTTCAGATCAAGCTCTTCATAAGTCCCAAGTTTCATGGTCGTAGGGCCCATAGTGTCAGAGAAGAAGAAGACACAAAAAATCGGAAAAAGTGTCAAGAAGAAAAAAAAGGACGAATTTTGCTCGCACAAATTCATATAACTCTTGCAAGCCAAAGGCTTGTCAAGTGTTAATTAACTTAGTTATAGTACGAGGGTTGATTTGGTGATGGTGAATTCGATTTGGCGAAGGTGAGCTGAACGTCCTTATGTGCACCCCTGTCATCCATCACCACACAACACTCTGAAGCTTACTGAAGTCACTTTCTACATTATAAAAGTGTAGTTTAGAGCAACAACCAAATTTTCTCGCCAAATAAGCTATTGAATATGCTTCAATTTCAAGTATTAAGGATCAGTACTTGTGTGAAGGTTTAGGGTAAGACTTACAGCCAGTTTCCTGATAAGACACGGCCAGCCTGTTGTGACTGACCGGTGAAGAAACGAGGAGGAAAGCAAAGGAGTTCAAGCCGGGACCACGTCTGTCTAAAGGTCAGTTTATTTATATCGATCACAGCAAATTTAATTTGTTGTGCACTGGGTTGTGTCTCCGGCTTCATCAGTTTAACTCCTTACAAAGCATCGCCAGCCTGTTGTGACTGACCCGTGAAGAAACGAGGAGGAAAGCAAAGGAGTTCAAGCCGGGACCACGTCTGTCTAAAGGTCAGTTTATTTATATCGATCACAGCAAATTTAATTTGTTGTGCACTGGGTTTGTGTCTCCGGCTTCATCAGTTTAACTCCTTACAAAGCATTGCCAGCCTGTTGTGACTGACCCGTGAACAAACGAGGAGTAAAGCAAAGGAGTTCAAGCCGGGACCACGTCTGTCTAAAGGTCAGTTTATTTATATCGATCACAGCAAATTTAATTTGTTGTGCACTGGGTTGTGTCTCCGGCTTCATCAGTTTAACTCCTTACAAAGCATTGCCAGCCTGTTGTGACTGACCGGTGAAGAAACGAGGAGGAAAGCAAAGGAGTTCAAGCCGGGACCACGTCTGTCTAAAGGTCAGTTTATTTATATCGATCACAGCAAATTTAATTTGTTGTGCACTGGGTTGTGTCTCCGGCTTCATCAGTTTAACTCCTTACAAAGCATTGCCAGCCTGTTGTGACTGACCGGTGAAGAAACGAGGAGGAAAGCAAAGGAGTTCAAGCCGGGACCACGTCTGTCTAAAGGTCAGTTTATTTATATCGATCACAGCAAATTTAATTTGTTGTGCACTGGGTTGTGTCTCCGGCTTCATCAGTTTAACTCCTTACAAAGCATTGCCAGCCTGTTGTGACTGACCGGTGAAGAAACGAGGAGGAAAGCAAAGGAGTTCAAGCCGGGACCACGTCTGTCTAAAGGTCAGTTTATTTATATCGATCACAGCAAATTTAATTTGTTGTGCACTGGGTTGTGTCTCCGGCTTCATCAGTTTAACTCCTTACAAAGCATTGCCAGCCTGTTGTGACTGACCCGTGAACAAACGAGGAGGAAAGCAAAGGAGTTCAAGCCGGGACCACGTCTGTCTAAAGGTCAGTTTATTTATATCGATCACAGCAAATTTAATTTGTTGTGCACTGGGTTGTGTCTCCGGCTTCATCAGTTTAACTCCTTACAAAGCATTGCCAGCCTGTTGTGACTGACCGGTGAAGAAACGAGAAGGAAAGCAAAGGAGTTCAAGCCGGGACCACGTCTGTCTAAAGGTCAGTTTATTTATATCGATCACAGCAAATTTAATTTGTTGTGCACTGGGTTGTGTCTCCGGCTTCATCAGTTTAACTCCTTACAAAGCATTGCCAGCCTGTTGTGACTGACCCGTGAACAAACGAGGAGGAAAGCAAAGGAGTTCAAGCCGGGACCACGTCTGTCTAAAGGTCAGTTTATTTATATCGATCACAGCAAATTTAACTTGTTGTGCACTGGGTTGTGTCTCCGGCTTCATCAGTTTAACTCCTTACAAAGCATTGCCAGCCTGTTGTGACTGACCCGTGAACAAACGAGGAGTAAAGCAAAGGAGTTCAAGCCGGGACCACGTCTGTCTAAAGGTCAGTTTATTTATATCGATCACAGCAAATTTAATTTGTTGTGCACTGGGTTGTGTCTCCGGCTTCATCAGTTTAACTCCTTACAAAGCACGGCCAGCCTGTTGTGACTGAACCGTGAACAAACGAGGAGGAAAGCAAAGGAGTTCAAGCCGGGACCACGTCTGTCTAAAGGTCAGTTTATTTATATCGATCACAGCAAATTTAATTTGTTGTGCACTGGGTTTGTGTCTCCGGCTTCATCAGTTTAACTCCTTACAAAGCATTGCCAGCCTGTTGTGACTGACCCGTGAACAAACGAGGAGGAAAGCAAAGGATTCAAGCCGGGACCACGTCTGTCTAAAGGTCAGTTTATTTATATCGATCACAGCAAATTTAATTTGTTGTCCACTGGGTTGTGTCTCCGGCTTCATCAGTTTAACTCCTTACAAAGCATTGCCAGCCTGTTGTGACTGACCGGTGAAGAAACGAGGAGGAAAGCAAAGGAGTTCAAGCCGGGACCACGTCTGTCTAAAGGTCAGTTTATTTATATCGATCACAGCAAATTTAATTTGTTGTGCACTGGGTTGTGTCTCCGGCTTCATCAGTTTAACTCCTTACAAAGCATTGCCAGCCTGTTGTGACTGACCGGTGAAGAAACGAGGAGGAAAGCAAAGGAGTTCAAGCCGGGACCACGTCTGTCTAAAGGTCAGTTTATTTATATCGATCACAGCAAATTTAATTTGTTGTGCACTGGGTTGTGTCTCCGGCTTCATCAGTTTAACTCCTTACAAAGCATTGCCAGCCTGTTGTGACTGACCGGTGAAGAAACGAGGAGGAAAGCAAAGGAGTTCAAGCCGGGACCACGTCTGTCTAAAGGTCAGTTTATTTATATCGATCACAGCAAATTTAATTTGTTGTGCACTGGGTTTGTGTCTCCGGCTTCATCAGTTTAACTCCTTACAAAGCATTGCCAGCCTGTTGTGACTGACCCGTGAACAAACGAGGAGTAAAGCAAAGGAGTTCAAGCCGGGACCACGTCTGTCTAAAGGTCAGTTTATTTATATCGATCACAGCAAATTTAATTTGTTGTGCACTGGGTTGTGTCTCCGGCTTCATCAGTTTAACTCCTTACAAAGCATTGCCAGCCTGTTGTGACTGACCGGTGAAGAAACGAGGAGGAAAGCAAAGGAGTTCAAGCCGGGACCACGTCTGTCTAAAGGTCAGTTTATTTATATCGATCACAGCAAATTTAATTTGTTGTGCACTGGGTTGTGTCTCCGGCTTCATCAGTTTAACTCCTTACAAAGCATTGCCAGCCTGTTGTGACTGACCCGTGAAGAAACGAGGAGGAAAGCAAAGGAGTTCAAGCCGGGACCACGTCTGTCTAAAGGTCAGTTTATTTATATCGATCACAGCAAATTTAATTTGTTGTGCACTGGGTTGTGTCTCCGGCTTCATCAGTTTAACTCCTTACAAAGCATTGCCAGCCTGTTGTGACTGACCGGTGAAGAAACGAGGAGGAAAGCAAAGGAGTTCAAGCCGTAGTCATCAGAGCCAATGGGGTCCTCCGAACGTCTCTAGGAGCGGCTTTGAAAGTGCGAAATGTGCAATGACATCGCTACCCTCGGGTAGTAGTCTTCAGCGTTGGGTAAAGTTCACCTCAACACGGCCAGATTCGAACCCGAGACCGTGGGACAACCAGGCCAACGCTCTAGCCAGCTGAGTAACCGTCATATCCTCCACCACCCCCCCCCCCTCTCCCCCTCACATCTTCCATGGACCTTGGGATAACCAGACACCAACACTCACACCAGTTCAGTTGAGTTAAACGCCAGCCAGAATCTTTTCAAACACGAATTTTGTTTTTGTTTTTAGTTGGCGTCTGCTGTAAAGATCGCAAAGACGGATAACAAGCAAATTCACAGATTCCATAAATGTTCGAAAGGTGAGACTTTCTCATCCAAAGAAAAAAAAAGGACAACAAAGAAATGGCATTTTCCTTTACATAGCAGACATCTTTGGCACGTGCAAAAAGCCGACCCAAATACTACGTAGGACATTGTTGTCCTGGTCTGTAAGGCACGTTTACTCATCGTTCGTCCGAAAACTGCAAGATCGTTTTCATATCTTGATTGAAATTTGTCCCGATATCCACAGAAGTACTTGTGTAAGCTAAAATTGGCTGCACTAGCGGTATCATATAAACAATTAAAGGTGGCTTTTTGTTTGTTAAACAGCTTATATTTCTTAATTTACCTTAGAATATTGTACTTGCCGATAGTACAGTTAACAGAATTAGTTAACTGTACAGTTAACTTCTGTCACTGGAGTTCGTACAAAATCCCGCCTCAAACTTCAAAAGAACTCTCTTTTAGTACACAATACTGTTTAATAAAAAAACACGATATAAACGTTAATTCGATCTTGTAAATAAAAGACGTAAATTTTTATTGCATTATTCACATTCAGGGCTGCTATTATTCAAATCAATTAATTTAATTAAATCAATTTAATTTAATTAAATCATGATTTAAATCAACATGAATTCCAAGTAAATCAGTGTCAAAATGTTTGGTCTTCCGCTTAACAAACAGCCAATGAAAGGATGTCAGCGAGGGCACGTGACAGCACCTGCTTTGGAATTCCCGGTCATTTCTAAGCTCCAATTTCATTGGTTCACTGTGACGTCACAAGGCTTGACATCAAAACAGACATGCATCAAATTATCACTGAAATGTTTGGGGAAAAATTCAAACTTATGTTTCCTCGTTGCATTTTGTAAATCATTAAACCTACACGTCCTGTTAATGCCTTATGAGTAATTGTATTTTGCTACCGCCCAGGTTCGGGTTAGCCCTATGTATGACAGAAATTATGCTGTCAAAAGTCTGAGGTGACCTCAACCACAAACCCCATATGGTCAGTCAATATATAAGCCAAATCACACTTTGCGCGTTCCGAATAAAATGCGCAAAAATTCTCCGTTTTAGTTATAAACTAACCGAGTAAAAAAAGTGATAGAGAAATTTCGCCTAAATATCAAAGTGCTATGTATCAAAGAACAACCGTGTTTTAACAACCTGTATGCCATTTTTGAGAAGTCGTTAAAAGTTTTCACAAATATTTTGTTTCAATTTCCTTCATATTCCAAATATGAGATGTTTTTACGATATTTCTTCTATCATATCTTTCATTTTTCACCCGGTTCCCCTGCAGTCGAAACGCAAAATTCTTGTGCATTTTAATCGAAACACCCGAAGCGTGGTTAGACGTACAGAAACGATCCGGCAATTCGGAACCAACCGGTTTTACTCAAAGACAGACACGAGTCTGTGTCGCGCGCGAATTCAGGACATTACGCCCCCGCTCATATCGGCCCCGGACACTTCGCCCCCGCCCCGCCCCCCCCCCCCCCCTCGCCAATCACACACCAAAATTTATCGGAGAAAAATTTTGAATTCACTGCTGTGAGACAAATCCAAATCTTGGTGTAAGTATAAAAAGAAAGTCCGACAAGTCACTTTTTTTTTTACTTTTCAATAAATACTGATACTGGATTACCTGTTTAATTTTTTTTAAAAAAGGTCAGGGGCGAAATGTCCACTTTTTCATTTGGGGGCGTAATGGGCTGGGGCGAAGTGGCCGGGGGCGTAATGGGCGGGGACATAATGGGCGGATACCGTCGCGCGCAGATATCAACGACTCTGACACCAATGGAAAGCTCCATTGTTGGAACTACAATTTCTTGTTGTCATGGGAAAACAGCAAGAAAAAGAGGATTTGAATTCTGCCGAAATTTTGTTCTTTCGAAGTATTACAGGATACAACATAAGCAAAATGTTTTACTCGCCAGCTTGGCGAGTACATTTTGTTTTACTCGCCAAATGCAATTTCTAGTCGCCAGCTTGGCGAGTAACTTTTTTTCTACTCGCCATCGGAATTTTTACTCGCCACTGGCGACTTGGCGAGTACTTATGTTGCACCCTGGTATTAGCTTGGGATAAACGTGTAAAGAAATTACAGAAAAAGCAGAAAAATGATATTCGATTTTACTAGAAACATATTAACAACTGGATTATAACTGAGGCATAATAACACGTAATGTAGTTCTTAAAATTTCAAGTGATACAGGGTTGAGACTTCGTGAAATTTTCTGGTCACCCCAGGGCGACCAACTTTAAAAACCGCGACCGCGAAATCTCAACCCTGGTGATAACTTATTAAGTGAAAGAAAATCAGAATTTTGATATTGGAATATGGGAAAAATTATTCATAATTATATAAGACTGGATGTCTAACACAAAAGGAGTGCTGTAACCAATTCGAAGTGATTTTGATGTACCCAAGAATTGTAAAAGGGGGATTGCCCCTCCCCTGAAATAAGCCAAATCACACTGGGTGTTTCGAATAAAATGCGCAAGAATTTTGAATTTCGACTGCAAGGGAACCGGGTAAAAAAAATGAAAGAAAAATATGGAAGAAATATCGCAAAAACAGTTCATACTCGCAACACAAAAGAAAATGAAACTATTTGTTAAAGCTTTTAATAAACTTTCAAAATATCATACGGGTTGTTTAAAAACCCGATTGCTCTTTGGTGCAAGGGAAATTTGACATTTAGGCGAAATCTGTCTATCATTTCTTTCATTTTTCACCCGGTAAATTTATTCGAAACGCAGATTTTTGCGCATTTTTATTGGGAACCCCTAAAGTGTGATTTGGCTTATGAAATCTTATAAAAATCTCACAATAGAAAATCTCCTAATAGCTTAAGTTCAGTCTTTTGGCAGCTTGTTTAATTGTTGGAGCAGTTTCTAGCTTAAAGAGCTTTATATCTACGGACCTCTCCATTGACTGCTATGTTTCTCTTCTAAAAAAAACTGCAGTCCTGTTTTTTTCGTTAACCTCGATGGCGAAACTGTAGTTCCAGCGGACCCTTTCTATCTTGCTGTCATATAAGCCAATTCGCACTTTCGGATTTTTCCGGTGGAGGTGTTGTTTCGACTGAAAATGTTGGGGAGTAGACTATAAAGAAATGATAAGGGAAAAACATCAAAATTCTAATTTTCTTTCAACATGCACACTTTCAAATTTATAAAGCCATCATATGATGTTTTAAAAACTATTTTACATATTATTCAGTCCCTTTAATAACCAACATGTGAGTATATTTCTGGCAAAATGGAATTTTGTTGATTTTTGCCGTTATTTCCTATCATTTCTTTATATCCTTATCCAACCTGAATTCAGCCGAAACGCAAAAACTTTTCGGCAAAAGTCAAAAGTGCGAATTGGCTTATTGGGACGACCGCACGAGTCATCCAGGACTAGCGAAACTGTAAATCGGTTTGTTGCGACCTTTTAAGCATTTTTAATTGTAGATGAAGTTAGTAATCAAAGGTGAATGATAAGAAGCTAAAGCGTTACACGAAACTCCCGCTAATTTCAATCTTGTCTGTATCTTGTCCCGTAAGAAAAACCGAAAAAGATAAGATGATTCACGAAGGACCCACCCACCGCCTGACGTTGTTATAAACAAGTTGACCTCTGACGTGTCTATCTGTTAAGCATAAACACAGAATGGATGGATATTTTTTAAATTAGTTTGTTATGATTCTATTTCTGTGGAATCTCTGGTGGGTCTACGAAATAAAAAGATGTCAGTCACAACAGACAAATACTGCCGCAGAGGTTAGCCGTTGAAAGACAACGACAATCGGAAGTAAACAAAGGGGGAAGTGACTAAGCAGCACAATGGTGATCATCGTTGCTTAGTTTGTCTCATGAGTACCTGTATGGATATTTTTATGGAGAATACAATAATATAAAGTCATCTTTGTCAAAGCGTTTGATCAATTGAAGATAAATATTAATATAACTGGTAGCAAGATAAATGTGCATCAGGCAAGAAACGGCCACTTTACTCTTCTGGGTAATTACTGAGTTGTGACTGTTTTTTTTTATCAAATTCATTGGCATTCCTCGTAAATCCTCGTAACATGACGCGAGTAAACATCCATAATGTCTGGCTTTATCGAATGGATAGAACAACATGATGAACACGAGTGAATGGGGAAGCGAAACAAGGAAAGGCTAGGCTAATATTTCATGGTGAATTCCCAGTAAACAGATTTTTAAAGTTCTTTTCATCAAGACCAGTAGGGATAGAACGATAGAACTGAGACACCTACCCCCCCCCCCCCCACGTGGGAAAACTCATAAATGAGAGAACTGAGCCAAGCATAAATTATAGGACGAGAGAACTGGACTAAGCATAAAGTATAGGACGAAAGAACTGGACGTTGATCCCCCTCCCGACGGGAAAAAAATTGATTTTTGCATATTTACACGTTTCAGACGATTCTGAGCAACTTTGGCCTTTTGACCTTGTTTATCATCATTTGGTGATAAGCGCCACGTTAGCTCATGGACATTACACAACTTATAGAGCATAAAAGGCTCCCGCCCTCACACATAATAATCATTCTATATCAAAATATTGAAGAGTGAACATGTCTGCAGTGAGTGAAGAAAAACTACCATCTACGGCAATGCCTACAGAAAAGCCTATGCCAAAGCCTTAGACAATACCTGCAGCAAAGTCTAAGGCAATGCCCATGGTAAAAGGCTGAGTTGAAGTCACTGCCATTAGAACAGCGTCAAAGGCGACCACAGTTTAGAAAGATGAAGAGAGATCAGTTATCAGCTGCCATGCCGCCGTGTAAAAAGAGAAAATGGAGTTTAAGGCAGAGCCTCAGTCAAGCAACAATCTAATCGTAAAGCTGCCACTAAAAAACCTATGAAGAAGAAAATGAGTGTAGACGATTTACCGGTTATGATACCCATTAATGGAGAAACATATATTAAATTTCTAAAATATCAACAGCAATCGATGGTTAACATTCATGAATATATTTCGGATCATTCATCTGGGAGGTTATATCCTACTAAGAAGGGCATTTTGTTATCATTGAAAGATTGGCAAATGCCGAAGAAGCAAATGATGTCAGTGGATCCTGTGCTTCAGCAGATGGATGCGTATAAATGCAGTGACAGTCAGAAGAAAGGTCAGGAGAAGTCATTAGTAGTATAGGCTATGAGTCATTTCTCATCATGAATTCAAACGTAAACTATCTCTGAATCACTTGGGTGAACTGAAGATCTATTATTGTGAGAACCTACATTATGCTATCTCCTGAAGATCAAGGTTTGGTGAGGGGTTACTTTGAATCCTTTCCAATACCAGGATTTCTTCTACAAGTGTCAGAACATCTTAATGTGAGAGTCTTTAAACGTGACGGTCAACGCTGTATACAGTTTCAAAAGTATGATGAGTTTAGCGGATGCATCGATTCCATCACTCTCAGTGCAAAACACTGGAGTCAAGTTTTTGATGCTTGGCAAGAATTTGAAAGTTAGCTTTCAACCAAATGCACATGTACAATTGATGCGTGATTCAAATAAAAATGACTTTACACCTAATATGTGGACTTTGATAAAGACTATGAAAGGTTTAAATGAATTGACATTATCAAACCATGTTGATGTGAAAGTGATTGGATTGTCAATGTTCTGTCAGTTTTCCTACCATTTACAAACGGGATGATAACATTTATGATACTTATATCAATTTTGTGAGTGGGCTAATATGTCACATGTATTTGAAATATGTTTTCTCAATAAGCGTTAATATTTTAATTTGGTGTTAATGATTATTGTAGTTCTCAGTAAGAAAAGAACAAAAAAGGCTTCTCTGTGGATTTGTAGCAAGAGAGAAGAGCAGAAAAGCTTACCAGTTCCGAGTGGGGTCTGATCAACTCCACTGGCCCATTTCTGGAGGTCGTAGATGCAAGGGCCGAAACGACCATTGAAGGAAGACGCATCCTGATGATGGAATCGGTATTCTGCGACCCTGTGTCGTTTTTAAGATAGATAAAAATAAATAAATGTAAATATTTGTGATATTAAGTAAAATAAAAAACATATATGACGTTTTTCAACTTTTTATTTTTTTTAAAAAATACTTGACTATAATACATAATAATAATACAATATTTAGTTATAATACATAATATATGACATATGACATATGATATATGGTTTGCGGGCGAATTAACACCTCCCCAGTGACCGTCCATAAGAATGGAAAAGATGAAAATGAAAGGTTTACGGGTGAATTAACACCGCGCCAAAGACTTAGCTTTTTGCGATTTTATATGTAAAGGACGTTGAAACTGCGTTTATACATCAAAAAGCAAGACATATATTTAATAGTTTTATTGAGACACTTGGAAGACAGCGCTTAAAATAATTATAATATTACAAAGCTTAGTCAAATAAGACTAGTGTTCTTCATCTATTTCACTCTGTTCCACCTCACTGTCCATATCACTTTTTTCGTCGCTGCTGTGATCATCCTCCTGCTTATCTAGAAGCTGTTCAAGAAATGCATTTTTTCCTCATAGCCGCCTTTAGTGCCTTTGAATACTCATAATGTTTTTCATCAACAAAATAATGAAAGTCTTCTAATCTATCATGAGATGGGAAATGATATGTCTTAATATCATATGCCTACGCAAGAATAAAAAAATTTCCCACGAGGTGGAGGTGGGGGGCAGGGGGTCAGTCGGTGAAAAAAACATATGACATGCTACGCCTGCAGTCATGTGAGTCTGATTCAGGTCTAGATGCTCTAGGAAACGGTTGAATTGTCTAAATATCATATGTCTACGCATGCATAAAAAATTTTCCCACGAGGGTTGAGGTGAGTCAGTCGGTTGAAAAACCCATGACCCATTACGGCTGCACTCATATCAGCCTGATTCAGGTCCGTCTGTGAAAAACCATCACACAGAACCATACATTCATGTGAGTCTGATTCCGATATAGTTATTCTAGGAAATGACTGATATGACTAAGCATTATATGTCGACAGTTGGAAATATAGGAAAATGTCTCATATTAACATCCGCCTACACTGTTCACACATGTCTAGAGTTCTGTTTTTCAATGTAGTGCTACATTTTTGTGACACAACTTCTGCGCTAAGCATGGACTGTCTCCCCGCGGTAAGGTCTTTTTAGGCCTTACCCTTCTGGCGTGAGAACCGTTTAAAGTAAAAATGGCTATAGATATATGCAAAAGGTTTTTACAAGAAAGTAAAGGAAACTTTTGGACTTATCCCATCAGACAGTTTCTCAGAATTCTCTGAAACGGATAGATATGGAAAAATCATATTGCAAAAGGATGGCGGTTGGAGGCGATTGAACATGTGTACTTTGAGCGAGCTACACGCTTCAATCTGTGTCTGTGGAGTGGTCAACCTTAAAGGCAAGAAGAAGATTAGTATTCGTTTGGGGTCATATACTAAGTAAATACCTTCAAATCCACATGCGGATAATGTTGGTATTGGCTGAAAGGGCTCACATGCCCGCACATGCTATGTGCACCATGCGCCTGTTGCATCACCATACCTGCTGCTCAAAACAGATAGTAGTGTGCCAATTGTCAAGACTGTGCAGTTTTGACCACATACTTCATTTGCATTGCAAAGACAACAGAGCGCACGAACACAGAATCATCTTGACTAAAAACACCCACAGTGTTTTAACAGGGCCACCAGTTGATATGAAGGAATGCAAAAAGCTGTCGTAGTTGTTTGATTGATGTATGAATGTTGTTGAATGTTTTTAAGGAGGTGACAAAGGAGACTTTCAAATGATAATGAATTTCTTGAAACTTGTCGATTTTCCTTTTTTCTTTTTTTCTTCTTTGCCCATGTGATAAGAGTTTCCAAACAACCAAACTATCGATAAATTCCTATTACCGGAAATAAGTAGACAAGCGAAGCATCTCTTTTATTAATCCATATTACATATTACGGCTGCCCACATGTGAGCCTGATTAAGGATAACTTATTCTACCATGGGATGGGAAATGATCGCTATGACTAAACATCATATGCCTGCACATAAATCAGAGGGGGGAGGAAGTAAAACAGAAACCAAAGTGTAAATATGCAAAAATAAAAAAAGTTCCTACGGTGGGGTAGGGGTGGAAAAAATTCAAAGTTGTTCAGAATCGTCTTTAACGAGTAAATATGCAAAAATAAAAAAAATTCCCATAGAGGGGGTTTGAGGGTAAATAACCCAAAAATGTTCAAAAACGTTTAAATACGCAAAAATAAAAAAATCCACGGTGGTGTAGGGGTGGCGGTGGGGGGTAAAAAAACAAAATTGCTCAGAATAGTTTGAAACGTGTAAATATGCAGAAATCAAAATCTTTTCCCACGGTGAGGTGGGGATGGATGTTTAAAAAGCCATAATTGCTCAGAATCGTCTGAAACGTGTAAATATACAAAAATAAAAAATTACCACGATGGGGTGAGAGAGGGGAGGGGGTAGGTGACTCAGTTCTCTCGCTCTATCGCTACTAAGAACGTTTTGCACTGTATTGACGGCGAAGGGCGAGAGAAGGATTTGATTTTTGTTCGCTCAAAATAAATCTCCTACTTCTTTGTATAAAACTGATCATGCTATTAGTGTAACTAATAAAATCAAAGAAGTATTACCACCACTATTCTGGAAAGGTGGCTGTTTGGGTTTTTTAGATATGACGGCAAGAAATACATTTTATATTAAATATCTTGCAGAATGGTTAAAGAACAAAGAGTTGCAGTGGTAGAGCATCAATTCCATGCGCATATTTGTGACGTGACGTAATATTGAAGGATTATTGAGGAAATATCCAAGTATGTTTGGCCAAGACTTAGCTGAAATGTAGTAAACTTCTGGCAAATTACCTCTTAAAGTACATACCATTCCGCAATCCGCGTAAATCTCTACTACAAGTGAGAACCAGGTTGAATGAAAAGATATTTTATCATCCTTGAATGGTCACAGGTGACTGGTCATATTGCGTCATTGTTGAATTAAAATAGAACAGTTTGACTTTGTAGTAACTTCAAAGGCGCAGCAATCCGAAACGTTAATGCCAGGAAATTTAAACCCAGTGACTAATTTCACAGTGTTAAGATAAATATTCATCCCAAGGGAAAGGGTATTAAAAACATGGATTATGGGTATTTTCGTGTCAGTATATGATTATTACATTGAGAACAGAAAGACCAGCGAGCGTCCTGATGCCGATGGATTGATAATACTTCTGGCTCGATTAGGTTTCTAGAAAACTCTGAAGAAGTAGCCAGAATACCTTACCTCTTCACGTCATGTTAGGCAACAATACATGAATTTTTCCGGTACAAAGGATTTTTGATCACTTGTACCTAATATCGTTTGCTGCCGCAAGTAATGCATAAAGCGATTTGTTCGGCTAAAAACAGAAGTATTTACTTCAAAATGATAGCTTTTAATTGGATATTTTATTCATGAATTAATATGATATCGCCATCATTACACAGTACATCGATTTATAGATAGATTATGAAGCTGAGGCTTTGGTCTAAAGTGATTGATACCATTAAGAGCAAAATCAAATGAAAATCTTTACTGATATAGTATTTTCTAATATCAGCCTCAATATAATGAACATGTCAAAAATTATTTGTTTTTGAATAAGCACTTTCGTCCCTTAAATAGCAATAGACTACGCCATAAACTCATAAATTCCTCAAAGCCCATGAAGCATTTTGCTCAGCAAATTTATAGGGTACTTCAGTAAAAGCCGTTAAGTAAACAATTGAAAAATTTAAGTATTATACTGTTTAAAATATCTTAAGAATCGTGAAGCAATCTATTTCAACAGTATGTGGCAATACAATTGTTTCTTTCTTACAAGTAAATTGTTTCTCGGTATGTTTTATGCACTCCTGCTTGAGTGACTGCCGTTATGACACAATACACTGATGCCGGATGAACTAGATTTGGTGATGTGATAGAAAGTTGTTGCTGGCTTGTCTCTTTTCCTATGATGTAGTCAGCTGAGCCCTCAAGAGAGCCGATAAACAACACATAAACCAGTTCATTACGTAACGTGTCGATAGTAAATATTCCTGACCAGTCAATAGCAAGAATTGTATTTATAAGCTCCCATGATAGTTTATTACCTGTTGAGTAAATAGTAGTGTTTGCATTACATTTAATAATGATGACAACTAGTAATTCAACACATTTTTGTGCGTTTTGAACCTCGCAAAAGTTTGGTCTTATCTAAACAAACAAATTTATATTTTAAGAACATTTTACAATTCTGGATTATCTGTTTAAGATTTGACATTTTATGTAACTTAGTACAAGGGACATTTTAAATTGTCTAAAATGCCTGAAGATCACCTGTTAGTTGCGGAGCGTTCGTGTCAAACCATAGCCTTCCGTATACAGCTATACTGCAGGCATTGCTATGATCTACGGCACGGACGTTAACATCCACTGTATTTATGTCTATGAGATCAATCCCTTTTAGTACCACAAAATCCTGTATAAACAATATAGATATACAGTATAGATTTAGAACAAAGGGAGTTCAGCTTGCTAGTTAATTAGCATTTCATCTAAAACAGCATTCCTTTTATCATGTTTTCCAATACCAAAAATATATTGAATGGGCTTATGACACATGATGTATAGTCAACCAGTCTTTTTTGAAATGATTGTTAACAATTCATGCAACAGTGCCAAAGATCTTTTTGAATAAAATTTTAAAATAGTAGAAAGAATTCCTTAGCTTTGAAACAATTGAAATATTTGAGTTAAATTTTCTAGTATTATGTATACTTTGTATGTGTTTTTCAGTTATATATCACTCTTAAAATTAAGGAAGAAACAACAAACGATAACAAAATCTCTGTTATTGGAGATAAGGTGACTTACATGCTTGCCGATAGATATCCAGTCACTTGTTGTTAAATCAGTGATAAGGGAATATTCATACTGTTTCAAGGTGTCTTTTTCTGGGAATCCACCATATGTGAAGCTAATTTCGTCTCCTCCTGCTTGCACGTCCGGGCTTGGTATAAAGTAGGTGTACTGCTTAGATATTACATGAACGTCTGCGCCATCAGAAGATGGGGGGAGAGCAAGAATTGTGATCGCTTCGGCAGACAAAAGTGACTTTAAGTTGAGCCTATTGGCGCACATTATAGTAGCGTGCACAACATCTCCGTGATACAAGGTAACATTGGAGGCCGATGAATAACTAATAGAATTGGTTGCAGAAAAATTAAAAATTTCCGTTCCTAATGGCTGAAAACCTGTGTAAATAGGCACGAAAAATTCATTGTATATGTTTTATCTAAATATACAAAATTAAAGGTAGCATCCTAAGGAAAAAAGACATATCTAGCTTTATGGATATTACAGAAAAATTATAGTACTATAATTCCGTTTGTTACAAAAAATATTCAAAGCAAAACTTGATATACTTTATCAAGTATGGAAAATCTAGATTTTACCATTTTTGCTTTACCTAACTTCCAGTAGCAACCGGTGACCTCTGTTTCATCTTTCACGTTCCAAGTTGCTATAATTTGATACAGCTGATGATCAGTTGCTTCTGCTGTTACAGAAATATTGCTTATCTGTGGAGGAGTCCAGTCTATCTCAATAGGCTTGGAACTAGTTATATGTCTCAAAGCCGCTTGATTGGATCCAATGCACATCACATAGACGCTCATTTTGTGCTGAAGGGGCAACTCGAAATAACTTGTACTTCCTTTGGATAAGTTCTTTAGCTCAGCTAATTGTAATCCTCCTTCATTTGTGCCGATTCCTATTTGGACGTTATCTAAACCACTCTCAGCATCGAAGAAGGGATGAAATATGTGGATTCCGGTATATCCTGACTGTTTTACAATTAAAGTTTGGTGTTCTTCCTGTTGTATGGTACACACAGAAATGTTGAGAAAGAAGACCATATTCTGAATTTTTGTCAAGAAGGCAATTGAAAGCATTGTATCAGACTGGGAAACGAAGTTAGTGGTGAAACTGTACATATCCGAAGCACTGTGCTCAAATATCACAAAGTCTGAATGCGACCCAATTTCAATTCTATGTAAAGTATGACCAGGATCCATAAAGGTATACAGCGTTGCTTGAAAAAATGACCCTGTTTTCGCAGCCACGGACTGACTGATTGTACACTGACACAATTCAACATAGTTGTGTTCAACCACTGGGTTGCAGTCACAATGTAGTCTTTCGTTTAGAATTACATCAAAATGTTCGCAGGAAAGTAGCACAGGTGGCGTTATGTCAACAACTACTTCGCTTGAAGGAACTATGGACGAATGATGCCCTGCCGCATCTATTGCTTTCACATATACAACGTACCGTTGGCCCTGGGCAAAGGTTTCAACAGTTTCTTCGGCATGATTGTGAAAGCCAGCGGATTTAAACACAGGCGTTTCACCAAGTTGTGTTATGGAATACATGTATTCTTTGATGAAGGAATGCCTGTCAGTAAAACCTATCCAAGATGCTTTTATTTTAAAGGAACGGTGATCCTTATCACTATAATAGGATGAAGTATAAATTGTACCAAAGACTGGAGGCTCTAAATCGACAACAAATCCATCGGATGTGTCAAATGTCGACATTCCTAGATTGTTGAATGCATAAACTGTGACAAAATATTTCACACCAGGACTCAGAATCACTAGCGGTAAGCGAAGGATAACATCCAAGCCAACGTCTACTGGCCCATAAATTTCATTGCCTACATATGATAATAAAGATATACATGCATGATGGTATATTCAGCTTTAGCTTTGTCGGGTTTAGGAGTGTAAACATTTATTTTCAGTTATAGATTTATAGAGAAACTGCGCGTGACATAAATTTTACTTTGGTTTTATCTATATATGAACGAAGTATTCCTCAAAAATGGAAATTGTGATACTAAATTAAGCTATAAGATCATACAAACCACCCGGAGAGACTCCGACAGCGACATTATAATTGCGAATATCTGTTTCTACGTCGTTGAAGACTCCTGCCCATTCTGCGAATACACCTCGTTGACGCGTTGTAAAGTCAATTTCTTTTCGTGATTTAGGATCAACATCTTTAACATGTTGTCCCATGCCTATGTATGGTGGCGTTATATCAATCAATACCGCAGCTGAGGAATACAGCGTGTAAGAATCAAAACTGTGCCATACACGAGTGTGGAATTGATAGTGTACATCATTCAGTAATGCAGTGTTGTTATCTGGGAAGCAATATACCGCTCTATCATACATTTCAACGTCAAACCAAATTTTGTCTGTAATCACATCAAAGATGCCAAATCCAGGTTCATAACCAAGAATACTGACCGACCATTCGTAACGCATCACCGATTCTGTGGTATAGTTACTGATCCAATAGCCCGGTAAGCATGATGACGATGGGGTGTATGTGATTGGCATGCCATAAATACCATCATATACCGTGAAGAAATTATCCGTCTGATTTTGTTGATAACATGCATGGCGTACGCCATCAGTTACACATTTTTCATTGAGTACCGCGCATGTACAGTCATTAGTGCAGTAGTGCACCTCACACGAATGACTTTCGATCTCGAGTCGCCCATGTCCCTTCCCTTGAGCTAACACGAAAACGGACATCTTAGCAGAGTCACTTATCAGCCCGATGCGATTTTCAGCCCAGATGCTGAAATATAATTTGGATCCAGGAAAAAGCTTCTGTCCAGGGAGTAGCAAGGATTGTCGCTGTGTATAAGACGAGTTGTCGTGCAGAAAAATTAGAGTGCCGTTTGACAAGTCGTAACCATTATAAGAAGAAGTAACCATCATAAAATAATGCTGTATTTCCGAGTGCGGATCAGCAAAGCCCTCCCAAGCTACATCGAGCTCACACCCATCCGCATTGTTTTTCCATTTCATTGGCTCCACAAATCCACCCAACAAAGGAGGTGAGGAATCAACAAGAAAATCTGACGTTTCGGTAAAGTTACACAAATGTGCTGCATTGCACCCTACAATTTTACCTACATACCAGACGCCATCTTTTAGATGGTTTGTAGCCTCTAGGGATATCGTTGTAGACACAACATCACCTAAAATAACACCCTGCAGAGGAATCTCACCATCATGATGTGACATCAATGAGAGTGTATAACTTAGTATCGGTGTTTCATCGTCAAACATTTCCCATGCCATTGATATATAAGACCGATCAAATTGACTGTTTGGTCTGAAGGATGAATACGTAGTTAGTACTACTGGCAGCTTAACCTGCGGAGGGGTTGTGTCAATAGAAAAAAGATTTGATTCAACCGAAGAGCAGAGGTGTGCGTTATTACATGCGGTTACTTCAGCTGTATAGGTAACATTTACGTCCAGCTCTAAGTCGTAAAACACGACATCATTGCCTTGTATAACTCTCAGGAACGACTCGTATTTGCCAAATGTAATTATACATACATTGAAGAACTGAATGCCGGATTGGATATCTTGAAAGCCAATCCATTCTACTCGAACAGCTTGTCTAATAATCACAAATTCAAAAGATACTATATAAGCCGCGCAAAAGGTCGACAAAACACAAAAAGTCATCAGAATCGCAACAGGTCTACAATATTTTAACTTAAATCGTTAATAACATATTTAATGTCAAGTTTAATTTTGATATGTATTTTTCTTCCTTTGGTATAGTTTATATATATTTAGTTCATTTTCTTTAGTTTCCCTTTGTTGCGGCTTATTTTGTAAAACATTAAAATACATAATGGTGACTTATAGAGAAAAATATATACCAGTTTCAAATTGGTATAATACAATTGCTAAAACTTGGTTATAATAAAATTATTCCAGTTAGGGATCATAATAGTGATCAATTTTACCATTGCAAATGTATTTACTATGATTCAGTGTACCTTGATCTAATTTTTTTCTATCCAAAATAATAAGTCTACACAATATGTGTCAACTTATTACATAGAAGAGTTAAAAACGACAATATGTCACCAAAACGTCGCTATATTTCAGCCTGTATGAATGTATACACACATATACACATATTTTAAAACGACACCTAAACAGAGCACCCTTTCTAACACAACGCGGATGTCCTGTTAATGTCATTGCCTTGGCTCTGAGTGTCAGATATTATAAAAACAACTCCTTTTACCAAGTTTTACATTCAGGTACAATCGGAACTAGAACGCATATGTGACTACAATCGTAGATCGAAAGCTATAGAAGCATGTATACTTTATAAGTGTCTTGGTGCGTAATGCAATTTTGAACCCCCCCCCCCCCGTCCCGATTTGTGGGAAAATCAGAGTACTGTGCTGACCACGTTTGGCCTTTAAGTCTGCTGGCAACAAAGTCCTTCCTTCCCAGGGTCAAAAGATTGAATTAAGCTCAACATAATTGAAGACTGGCTATATCAAATGGGTCCCTTAAATATGTCAAACATATAAAAAATTAAATCAGGTGGGTGTGAAAGGTTCATGATTATGCACTAACCTGTTTGACTGGTAGCGCTCATGCTCCCCACTGTATCCCACATGAACGACACCAGTCACCGGCGGTGAGTCATCCACAATAAGTTCATGTGAAACGGCTTGTGCACATAGGAGTGCACTGTTACAGGCCTCAACACTGGCGTAATATCGCTCTCCCGGGATTAAATTTAGTTGTTGTTCAAATTCTTTACAAAACAGACATCAATGCTTTTTAGCTGATAACAGAACAAATTTAAATATCTCATTTATAGTTTGTGATTTTAAATGTAAATATTTTCTGCAACCAGTTAGATAACTGTGCATACGACTTATATATATATATATTTGTGTTCGCTTTATATATATATATATATATATATATATATATATATATATATATATATATATATATATATATATATATATATATATATATATATATATATATATGTGTGTGTGTGTGTGTGTGTGTGTGTGCGCGTATTTCTTAGACGCATGGAATAAAAGCATACACGTATGCAGGAAGTGCAGTGCCTTGACGTTTTAAGCAAATATAGAACCTTTATACCTTCTGACAGACCGACATTTTTCCAATCCAAAACATCACAGCTAAATGGCGTAAAACCCAGTGCAATGCGATACAAAACAATGCCGCTGTGGGGGTCTACAAAACCACCCCAATGCACAGTAATACGATCTGTACGATTTGAGTAAACGTGAGCATCCTAGACACACAAAGAATTTTGTGATGTAATATTATTAATGTTGTGTACTTTTTATGATAAAATATTACCCATACTCTATTATGTTTTTACTTTTCAACGTAGTTTCTTCTTCACTCTATCTTACTTTCAAAGATTTGTATTAGGTTTGAAAACTTTAATGCAACATGTTCACTTTTTTCACATTTTACCTCTTCAGTTTTTATTTATATGCTACCTCTTTACTTTTTCTTCACATGTTACTTCTCCACTTTCTCTTCACATGTTACCTCTTCACTTCTTTTCACATGTTACCTCTTCACTTTTTTCACATTTTACCTCTTCACTTTTTCCAAAACGCACATATCCTGTTTCTGGAGGAGATGCATCGTAGTATATGGCTTCAGAGGCAGAAAATGCTGGTAAGTCAACATTGTTGATTGCCTGGTTCAACATGGATTTGTTTTCGTTAAAACGCGTACACGTGACCGTATATCAACAGAAAACTATGTGAGTGGTATATGGAAGGAGCTAAATTACCACCGTGGCAGTCACATGATTTGGGGTAGAAAACAAAGGTAATTCATTTCCTATATTACACGAGTGTTGTTTTCATTTTATAAACCTCCGCCTCCTTCCAGCAGCCATAAAATCCATAAAATTGACGACTTTTCCGAATTATCACTCAACCAACAGGTTCATGGAAGAGGTTGTAGCAAAAATGTTCAAATTAAACTATCACAACAAAGTGACGCAAATTTATGCACATTAAAAACATAATCTCTATCCAGCTGACAGCTCTTAGTGGGAGACATATAACGTTTAATACTCCAACTTTTTCTTTTAGAGCTTCTTCGCCAAACAAATATAGATTTCCTGATAGAGCAGAATATATAACTATATAAAAATTTGAACATGTTTTAAAAGATTCACCTGCACGTGGACGAAATATTTTCCCCCATCAAACAGTTTTCCTTCAGTTTGAAGTAAAAATATATCTGTTTCTGTTGTGGTTGGAGCTATTATGTCACAGCTACTTTGGGTTGTGCCAACTCCAATACGTATTTCTTTGATGCCACTCTCATCATCGCATAGGTCCTCGAGTCTTTACGAATCACAGACGTTTACATGCTTCAAACATCAAATTACACACCACAAAATCAAACTACAGTAATATTGCAAGTACATATTTATGTACATACATAGGTGCATAAAGTTTCTTTGACTGTTGAAGCTTACCTTACTAAGATATCGCCATATTCATTCTTTAACGCTCCTTTTCTTGTGATTGTTATGGTGATTCGACCAATGTGTGGAGGTGTCAGATCCACAACAAACGGTTCAGATGAGGCCACAACACACTGAAGTACATGGTCGCATGCTGTAACAGCATATTTTTATATTAATTGTATTCAGAAAAGACACCTAAATACCATATACAGCTACTATTATATATAAAAGTACAAAATGTACTGAAAACTAGGAAAAGGTACATAACACCACTATAACCCCATCGTCCCCTAATTATTTTACAATGGAATAGGAGAGCGAGGACTTTTCGCAACGCATGGACTTGTCAAATTTATGAGAATATTTAATATAAAATGATTATATTGGTGTAAGTAATAAGTAAGGATTTAAATAATGTGCGGTTACAAAATTTTTTAAAACGATTTTGTAAATATTAATCTTTTTAGCATTTGTCTGATATCTGTAGAAAATTCATCTAAATATAACCTTTAACAGTGGCATAGTACTGTCTTCCTGAGCGAAACTCTACTTTTGTGAATACTGTGTAATTTGACATTCCAACATTAAAAAATGGTGAAATATCTTCACTGTTTGCAGTTGTGCCTAAGACAAAACAGTATTATAGAATTGTGTCGGTGTTATATTACTGTATGCTAATAATGGAAAATCTCCTCTGTTTTTCTGTATTAAATGAATTTCTATCATTGCATCACTTATGAATAAGATATATAATGTTTCCTTTTGATAACGATAACTAAAAGGTTAGTATTTTAAAATGTTTAACCAACCAACGGCAACTTCGTAATCGCCAATGCCTTGCACATATCCTAATTTGTCGTTGCGTCTGTCTGCGAAGTCCCTCCAACTCACTTGCAAGCTGTCCCCAGATATGTGTCCATAAGTCGACCACTTTTCTAAATCAATAAAAGTAGATAAGGATAAAATAATTGACCGTTTTCAAAATTTACACCAATTACACCAATTACATAAACATATGAAAATAGCTATAAATATGAAACTTTCCTAAAAAATACTTACGAAGAAAGACTTTGCCGGGAGATGGTGCTTCCGTATCGACAACAAACCCGTTACTGCAACTTCTCATTGCACTGCAATGCTCATTTTCCATGTGTACGCAAATGAAATGCTGATTGCCTGAACGTAATTTGAGCATAGTGAATTTAACTGTATTAGAGGTGGTCGTTTTATGTTCAAGGCAGCGGTGAGTGTCCTCGGATATATGGCATTCTGTTTCTGTATCTCGCTACAATGCATATTAAAATACATGCAAACTTGGAAATAAAAATAGATAATGTAAGAGACAGTAATTGCATTATACGAATAAGTTGCTGTGCGTTTTCTTTCTCAATTTTTAAAATTTTGCAGTTGTTGCAAAAGTCAATATATTTTACTCATGTAAGACAGTTTAACAAACCCTTTGATTTATTTATTATTTTGGGTTATTTTGATCAAACCTGTAAGCTCCAGTGATAATAATCACAATCTGTCCCAAGAACTGCTGCTGAAATGCCATCCGTTCGATTGATAAAATCAACATCAACATCATGAAGCTCTTTGGTTTTGTTTCCCAAATTTTCTGAATGTAGATAATCATGGAGTGGCTCCATGTAGTAATCTGCTGGCAGATCAAATACCTGCAGTCCGGAGATTGGACTCAGGTCATGAAGTACTATCTCAGTGGCATACACTACTGGAACGTCTGCGTCATTGGTGCAACGCAGTAGAAAATACATTGTTCTGTATCTATGCACCGGTAGGTTGACTATAATTTCTAACTGAAACCAAATAGATATGAACTACAACTATTATGCAATACATTTACTTGTATATTTAGATATGAACTGTTACACAAACATAATTTCAAAATTAAATATTGAAATGTCAGTATTGCTAGAAATTAAAAAAATATATACCTAACGATGTAAGTAAATATGAAACGTACTTCAACATAGGAGGCGTTGTGTGCAGACTTTGTTCTTTCCCATGAAATTACCATTTGTGATCCTGTTTCCGTGAGTGCAATGCTCCAGTCATACACGGTGACGAGACCATCTCCGGCATTTACTTGAAACAGTTCCCACAATGCAACGAGCAGGTGAGAGTTGTCGTCCGCAATTGCTGTGTTTGGATTTCTGTACAAAGCTGCACTCACATCACGTGGCCGTGGTGGCTCAAAATCAGTCCAAAAGGAATAAGAGATAGCAGGAGGCAAGCACGTCACAGAAAAACATGGTTTTATATGAACTAAATACTCTTTATTGTTAGAAAGTGATGCCGGGATCGACACAAATGTGTTATTTCCTAGTTGAGCATATCCATCCTGTATAGTGCTGAGGTTCTCAGAAAGTACAATGGCGCCTTCGTAGTGTGTGATATATTGGCTTACATCAGGGTTGAATGCAAAATGGACTTGTAATATTGACTGAGAAATGATCGTCTTTGTTGTTGCTCTGCAGTCATCCACAGCAACTTCTGTGATGCTACGTAATGTGTCGGAATGTTTACTTTCTATCTTAATTGTTACAGTTTGTGACTCATGAATAAACTGATAGTAAAGGATAGTTATATTCCTCTGAAAGGTCCAAGTACTGAAAATGGCAGTGTCATTGTTTACACTTACGGATATCTCTCTTGCTTTACTTAATCTTATATCATAAAATTTGATTTGAATAGTACGGAACGGAATGCTTGTCCAGGGTAAGTACACGTTAGAAAATTCAAGTAGTGGTTTGAGATTGATTAGTTCTTTAGTTTGATTAGGGTAAAGAAGGATTTCAAAAGACGAGAAGCATGTCGGGGAGATGTTGATGCTGGCATCTTCAAGAACTTCGTCGATATCAGCAACAAACACACCATGTGTTGTTGCTGTGCTGAAACCCTCACTATTCTCCGCTTTTACTGTCACAAAGTAGGTGTGAAGAGAAGTCAAATTCAAGTCCTGGATGCAGTGGTGATCGGGATAAAAGGCTGGCTCAAAGGGGGAAATATCCGACAGAGATGGTTGTGTCCCAACAGTAACACTAAAGTTTAGTGCTTCGTTATGATGAATAAAACCAAACCACTTAGCACAGAGAATGTATTGACTTTCCTGGAAACCTATCACAGATGTGGAGTTATGCGAAATGTGCAAAACAGTACCAGACGAAGGCAATTGTTTGGAATGAATTAAAAATGCTTCTGAGGTTTGGGAAACATAAAGATTAGCTCTGTTGTACGCAAGAACAGTAAAATAATAGTCCCTTCCCATATCTTGATCGTGTTCCTGAAGTTCCCTTTTGCTAAAGCTGATGTTAAACACTTCTAAGTTTTCCACATCTGTGTGTGGTACTTGATATGTTGTCCAGTCTACCACCTCTGTAACGTGGCTTTGGGTGCCTGAAATGTAATGGAGTAATATAATCATTAATTGTAAATTAGGATCTTTTAATAAAAGTTGCATTGTCATATATCCTTCCCACCTTTACTTCAAACCATTTCTTTGTAAAATGGGTTATAGCGACACTGTAAGGTCGACTGTTAATGTAAAGTCATCTGTAGTTTTTCTCAGTGGCCAATATGTTTGAAAACGTAAAGCGGTAACTCGGTTTCTGAAGCTTTTATAATTGACATAAGAAAGCAGATCTACTCTGCAGTATTAAATCGACTGTTAGAGTAAAGGCATCTGTTTTATGTAAAGCCGTCTGTAATTTTTCTTAGTGGCCAATTTGTTTGAAAACGTAAACTTGGTTTCTGAAGCTTTTATGAATGATATCATTTTGCATTTACGTACACAACAGAATAAACGACCAATGTTTTCTCTATTTAGCGCACTGTTGAAGAGCTTTTTTATATGACATTTGTATTGTTAACCAGCGCAGCTTTCACCAGCCACTATGAAAAAAATCCCCACACATCAATAATATACTCTTCTTACCAATTGCCCACGCGTAGTCTGTGAGTGGTCTGTTATCCTCATTGTCAACAAATGCATCTTTATCCCACAACAGCCATATGATGTCACTTGATATGACAACATCAAGTGATCCTTGATACACTGGAGGAGATAAGTCAATTATCACCGGTCCAAAAACAAAATGATCAAAAAGACTAGCTTTATTGATGGCCTTAATGTTTACATAAACCAGATCACCTTGTCCGAGACCACAATGGTAGCACTTGTAATGTGTGTGGTTGTGCGTCGATATGAATCCAGTTATATCAGGGTTATCAGTTATTTGCTCATTTGATGACAACCCTACTAAATAATCTAACATTTGACTTTCATCCTCTATATATTTCCAGTTCAATTCAATATTATCAGTTGGGAGATATATTGGGAACTGGTCCCAATATGGACCGTAATAAAAACATATTTTTTGTGATTCGTTCAGGCTTAAGATGTTATAAAGAGAACCGTTCTCTTGTGTTGCAATAGGAAACCTATTTATGTTATACAAGACTGAAGCATTTTGACAATGAAAAATGCAGTCGTCAATTGCCTGAAGTTCTTGAATAATCCCTTGGCTGCTTAGGAAATACACAGTGAAGTTGCTTGCGTCACATATGATGCTTTCTGTGAACCTTGCGCCTGCCATTTGAACTTGTTGAATCTGTGGCGGGGAATAATCGATGGTAACGCCAGATGTGCATGCGGCCTCAGACGGTTCCATAGCGCCGTTGAAAGCAATGACAGAGAGTTTATGCAAGCCCGATCGGCTACTCTCGAAACTTGTGAACGTTTCTATAGTTTCTCCAAATCCATAAGCATCGTTAGGCATAGAAGTATTGTCAAGAAACTGCAGTTGTTCTTTTGTGAAGCAAACATATCCGATAGCATAATGATACTTGGTGATTCCACTCTCGTGATCAATAAATCCAATCCAGTGCCAGTGTAAGGAGCTCTCACTTTGATAATCTCTGTCAGGGCTGCCTACAGGGCCATCAAATGCGTACCCTACTTCAGGTGGCGAATCGTCTACTAGAATTTTAACCTTAAGAAATTAGAGCAATTTTTTTATATTTTGGAAGTGCAATATTTGTTTTATACAATCAGAAAATGAACCACCTTGACTTGTTTATTTCACTTTTCTCCATTGAATGTTATCTGCTAGAACTGTAACCTTCAAACACTAACAAGTGGAATAGTTTTTGCAACAGATGAAATAGATTTTTCGTGTATTTACCTCTATATCACCTCAATATCACACTATAAACTCTATTTTGAAAATACATAATTGGTTACAGATTTCCAACGTACTGCTAATACGATACCACAGTTTCAAGCTTAAAGCGTTACAAAAACAACAAAACAACAAATTATATTAGTTCATCACATAATAGTTCACAAGTCATACCCGCTCAATTGTAGTCAAATGAGCTTCATTCATGACTTCAAAGGTAAAGTGGTACTCTCTGTTGTGGGAGCCCTCATGAGTATCGTTGGGTGTAAGTCCGTCAAGTACAATTGTATAATTGTACATTTCACATAGTCCTATATCTGGGCAGTAGCACAGTGTCGTCATTGTGCAGGTTTCCTAATCAGAAATATAATAGATTTTTTTGTTATGAGGAATACTTTTGTTTGCATTTTCCACAATCGCCACTTCGCGTCACGCAGTGTAATACATGTTGCTAATTGGTGAGGAAATCTGTTCAACAAAATCTGTTGAAAAATTCCTGGGAAGCTGGGATAAGTGGAGAGGGCTGTCCAGCATTTTCTAATATCTCAACATTTACTTATTTATTGCATATGTTTATGGATTCCCCCTCAGTAAGCAATAATTTATTGGCCAAGAAGAACTGTCGGGAGCAGACTGATTGTTACTTACGTTTTCATTGAGTCTAATCACAGGTAATGCACCTTGTCCAATGTCGCTGTGGTCAGGTTCATGGCCAAGTCTCCACATAACACGCTGGTCTCCGCTGAAACAAAATCATTCAACTAACAGCAAGGCAAGGTAGTCTCATATATACATATATATGAAAGAAATTGGTAAAGTTTTATATGATCGATTAAGGTGTGCATTCTCACTGTAAAATGTTGAGCTTGGTGCATCTTGTCTTTGTCTATTTTTTGGTGAAATTTAATTAAGAAATACATGATGGAAACTACATTAAGTAGGTGCAAATACGTTTTATCCGTAAATCAACACACACGTGTGTAGCATATGTTAATATTCTACCTGTGTGTAGAACGTTGAATGTGGGTACCTGTTGTGTGATACAAAAGTTTGCATCTATGCATTTTAACTGGTATATGCATATGCATTTGTTGTTCACGCAAAACACCTATGTGATGATGTCCTTACACAAATACGTACCTGTGCGTGTCGTATGCAGAAAACGTCATATTCATCTGGGAGAGATCCGTAGTATTGTGAACAAATAAGTATTTATAGCCATCTTTTGTCAAATACATTTCTTCAATAACAGGCGGGCTTGAGTCAATATAGAGAACAACGGCATCGTCACGAGTGTTATTCATGACATCGATCCCTAGAATGGAGATATAAAGCGTGTCTCCGTCCTGTATTGAAGTATCATCGAGGACTAGTTTCTGAGACAGTGAATCTGGCACCTGTTTATATTGGGTTTGCTCCGTAAAACCACGTGATATTTTTGTGTATCGGTACTTAAAATTTACGACACCGTCTACGTTTGGTGTACCGCTGACTGGGAGCTCACCATCTCTCTGTTCAAATATTCCTGTTATTGGCTGACTCGTTTCATTGTCAGGACGGATGGGTAAAAGTAAGTTAGTATGGATGTGCCAAGAATTATAAAAATGATTAGTCCAATCTATTCTAATTGGTATTAGGACAACTTGCCACTCCCAGTCTGCTATGGGATATGCGGTGATAGGAAGAATGGGATTATCATTATTAACCATAACGGAAGAGCAATTATCAACCAAAACAAAACGTCTAGCAGTGCGATAGTTTGGACTTTCTTGTGTGTTATCCAAAGCCCAGGTATAGATAGCGAACATGTGTGGTTGTTTTCTGTCAGGAAGAAGGTAAGGCAAAGGATTGTTTCCATCAGTAATCGTGCTGTCGATGATGTCATGGCTAGCAAACAGCTCCGTTGGTGTGTAGACGACATCTTTTAACTGGAGTTCATACTCCTTCATGCCTGAAAAGATAGCCTCTATACTATGCGTAAACCATTTATCAATGATTTTGGGTTTAAATTTAGAACGGATAAGAGTCCAAATTTTAAAAAGTGGCTTAAATATGATAAAATATACTAATCTGTGGTGAATTTGAATGTTAAGTGCTTTAATCAGTGTTCCACTTAAATCCTATTCGTAGAAGTGTTTCTACAGCAAGTATAACAGTTGCAATCCTTTTTAAGTGATAAAATTGTATTTTTCAAACACATTTTAATAAAGATCGAAAGCATTGCCACAGCTTCCAACATCTGCACACTCTTCACGCAAATAGTAGGTGTCTCTGTGACAAAAAGTGGGTGTCTATGACAAACAGTGGGTGTCTCTATACTAAATAGTTGGTGTCTCCATAACAATATCAAACTATTAATAAAGATCGAAAGCATTGCCACACCTGTGCTCTTTCACGCAAATAGTGGATGTCTCTTTGACAAAGAGTGGGTGTCTATGACAAACAGTGGGTGTCCCTATACTAAATAGTTGGTGTCTCTGAGACAAAAAGTGGGTATTTCCATGACAAAACTGGGTGTCTCTATGACAAATATCAAACTATTAATGCCTTTTAAAAGTAAAGTTTATAATGAAAAGACTGAAAGCATTACCAGAAGAACCAGCAACTTGGCTGTTGGGCTCTGGATCAAACCATCCTGCAATGTTTACTGTCAAATCCAGATTTCTTCTCACTCGCGGTCCAAAACTGAGCAGATCTTCTTTACAATCTGGATCAATATTTAAGCAATGATCTGGAGAGGTAAAGTCCAGTATGAAACAGCGTTCCCGTTGGCGTGACGTCACGTCATAGTAATGACTATATAAAGAAGAAGTATTTTTAAATTCTATTGCAGTATGACGCAGCAGAATTTTTTAAATGTATTAAGTTTGAAAACGAGAATTTCATTTTGCACTTAAGTTGGTTATAACTACTCGGCTCAGTTTGGTTTATAACCAAATCATAATCTCGGACTTGATATTCTTCGATACTGAACAGTAAATAGATAGCCATACATATCAATTCGTTTCGTTATCTATTTAGCATTAATTTAATTTATTTATCATTCTTTATTTCTTGTATTGCCTCGCTAAGTTGTGGATAAGTCGATATTTTATCATTTACAATAGAAATAATCACGAATTTACATCGCAGGGTCTTGATCAAGATGCATCATGTCTTGTATGTAAACATGGCCACTTGCGTATGCATTAAATTGGTGGCATATCCTGGCAAAATAAAAACACTGACATTAGTAATATTTAACCAATGTTAAAAACAACTGATTTTTTCAAGTAAAAGTATAATAAACGGCATTCTCAACTTACGGCTTTTATATGTTCAGGGCTTTACTTTCAATAAAAGGCATGTGTATTCAGGACATATCTTTCAACAAACCGTACATGTATTCGCGATTTTACTCCCAATAAACGTTAGGTATATTCGGTACTTTACTTTCAATAAATGGTGTGTGTGTGTAGGACTTTACTAAAAAAATGCATGTGTATACGGGATTTAACTCTCAAAGGGAATCAACATCGCCCAGTACAACTCCCACATTGGGATTGTGGGCGTAAATAATGTGCTACATTTAAAGATGTGATACAAGGTATCATAAAGTGAGTAAAGTTCTATGAATCGTTAAAAATGACCACAGTCAAGTGTTCATTTTCAGGCTAGATGGCGCCAGATAAAATGTTAACATGGTTTAAAATTATGTCAAAAGTTGATGTATCAGGAAACAGATGATTAAGAATTCAGCGTAAAATTCTTCAAAGAAAACTCTTAAATAAGGATACTTTGATGTGGTGTGTATGACTTACATTTCTCCGTCTTTCATGTGCTCATACACCTCGTTGTAATTGTGATTCAGTCTACAAGTTAGAGAACTTCCTTCCGGTATTGGATTGTCATTATCAAATTGCAGATTACAGTCAGCCGTGGGATGGTGCGAAAGTTCGTGAGTTAGTATGTCCTCTTTCACACCTATGAATTACATATAACTTTCGTTTAGAAAAATATTCAAAAATTATTCAAGTGTCATTATAAATAGAATTGAATTGCAAAGGATTATTTTACCTTTGGTTGTATAGGTTACTATGGTAACTGTGGAATCCACCAGGCCAAATATCCACCTGTCCACGTAATCATGACTGAGGATGCACCCGCTCTTGACGTCGTTATCAACTGTGTTTTGATTGGCCCGGGCGTCATTACATTCTTCCTTTAGAGGATATTGGAGCTCGTCAAAAATAGATGTGTATTCGAAGAACATGTGCTTTGGATAAAAGTTGATGTAAGCTTCCGTAGTGGAGTCACATGAGGTACTAGCATCAATGAATGTAGAATTGCCCACTTCTCCTGATTCAGATTCAGTACCAAGGCGACAAGTTTCTATATTCGCTTTCTTGGTTACTGGAACATTTTCAAAAAATACATTCTGAAATTCTCTTCATTGCCTCTGCTAACTGCTCAAATACTGATATAGCGACTAGATCCCTCCTTTATGATATAAATTATCAAAAGTTATAGCAATAAATTTAACTCAATGAATATAAAGGTAAGTGCATATATATATATATATATATATATATATATATATATATATATATATATATATATATATATATATATATATATATATATATATATATATATATATATATATATATATATATATATATATATATATATTCGATCTATATTCAGCATAAATATTCTTTATAGCCAATTTTTATTATGTATTACAACTCTCTTAGATTCAATTAATCATTTAAATTAAAAGTTCTCTGTAGCAAAATCAAATTCTGGAAAAACAAAAAAACGAGTAATGAATAACATGTATGTTGAAAAGTGAAAAAGGAATAAATTGCTACATATGCATTTGGTGTTGCTTTTATCTTCATCAATGTCAAATCCATCAATACACTGGCAAGTCGATTCCAAGTAGTTTTTTTCTTGGTCACAAGTGCCAGGCCAGCAGTGATGGCCCAACCAGTTACATTTTGCTTTATTGACAGAAAATCAAATTGAAATAAGCGTTTTCTAATGGGGATGACAAAATATAATACTAGGTTTCATTAACTAATCGCATGAAACACTCTTTTTCTTTTAGAACATATCTTTATTATCTTATACATTAATATAGACAAATACATTAATATAGACAAAACAAGTAGGACACTTTATCTTAAGTGAGCAGCAGTAATTTGCACTTAAGTTACAAAAGAAACTAGATTAAGTGGTGCACGTTTGCATTGGTTGTCCTCCAGATGGTAGGCCTCAGCACCCGCCGTTTTGTTGTAGCACTGGGTGCACGTAGATGGCGGTCCAAAACAGTAGTACAGCTCACAATACTCGATTGTAGGACAAGCTGTGACAGTTATATAATATATATTAGGCCTTATTCATTATACATGTGCACTGAGATCTTATGTGTCTTCCAAGAACATGGTAATTCGCAATTGGCCTTTGTCAGAGGCATTCCTTGTTGACATGACGTCTTTATACTTGAGCGCTGATATTTCTTGTGTCAGGCTAATAGCATATTCCTCCTCGAAAGCGTTAATAATTCGTTTTTGGTTGCATCTTAATCACATTTTAAAAACAAAGGTTTTATTTGCTACAATTGTGTTATTAATACGTAAGAAAAAGTACGTTTTAACAGTACAATGCAGAGATAATGATACAAAATGTACATACGCTGATCACAACATGTGCCGTACCAAATCGGCTCTTCTTTAGATGGATGACACTGACATTTGTCGCCCACGGCATCACCGTTGTAGCAAATAGGCTCACAATCACGCTTTGACTTGCCCTGGTCACAGTTACAGTAGCAGTCCTCGCGAAAGCTGCTGGGGTTTCTACAATAGCACCTGCAGTAGAACAATGTATTTAGTTTGTCCCAATTACAAGCGTGTTTCATGGGCGATGCGACATTCATGTATCTATGTCAAAAGAAAATTATGTGGACGGTTAGAAACTCATGTGCCTTTGGCAAAAAGGAAATTCTGTGGACGGTTAGACACTCATGTGTGCATGGCAAAAGGACATTTTGTGGACGGTTAGACACTCATGTGTCTATGGCAAAAGGAAATTCTGTGGACTGTTAGACACTCATGTATCTATGGCAAGAGAGTTCTGTGGACGGTTAGACACTCCTGTGTCTATTCCAAAAGAAAATTCCGTAGACGGTTGAACACCTATGCGTCTTTGGCAAAAGGAAAGTCTGTGGACGATTAGACACCCATGTGTCAATGGCAAAAGGAAACTCTGTGGACGGTTAGACACTCGTGTGTCTATGGTAAAAGTAAATTCTGTTGGCGGCGAGACACTCATGTGTCTATGGCAAGAGAGTTCTGTGGGCGGCTAGACAGTCGTGTGTCAGCAGCACCAAATATCATTAAAGTAGGCACATCTACAATATAAGTCGCCACGGAACATATTCCTGCAGGGGTTTGTATTTCTAGTGTAATTAATGCCTACAATGTACTCTACTCAGTTAAACAATGACACAGGTATTCCTGAAGTAGTCGTGTGTTGTGTTTCTGAAGTAATACCTGCAATGTAGCAGAGATATTGGTGTCATAATATAATGTTGCAATTACTGTGGTAGTAACGGGGGGGGAAATAACTCAGTGCAGCTGGTCAAGAACAACTGCCCTCTTCAAAATTCACTCATTTTTGATAAAGTAACTCTGTCCCTCAAATGTAACATTATCATGACTTCAATTGTAATCAAAACAATAGCATGGATGTTGACAACTTCAACATTTCATTTTTAAGTGGTACCATCTCGATAAGAGGTTCTACAGGTTCTATGTTTCCTCTTGTAATTTAATCAACACATTTTATTCATTGTCTCATTCAGAAGAACTCCTGAACGTAGCTGTCAAATCAGGTGATCGAGTGGGCTTTACCATCTTAATGACTGCACTTTGCTGTTTGAATACAAAAAGATTGCAAAGCAGCTGTTATAAAAAATGAAAAAAAAACAGTGGTGGAAGAAAGAAGCCAATATTACTTACTATTGTCTTGAGTTGTTTTTTAATATTAGCACGTCAATGCTTTACGCATGCTGACGCCATGATGAGAGCTTAAAGTACTTACGTGCAAACAAGTGTAATCCAACGATTTCCAATTACTTTAACCTTAGCTTTTCTAGATATGAAAGTATTATTTTGCAATCAAGTGGCCGCAAATATAAGCAATGTGCATTGTAAGTTGGTAGGATAACATTCGCTGTTATATTTAAAAAAAATTCACCGATTATCCGAGTTTTAATTTTCTTTTACGCTATCCTTTAAATCAATACCATTTTAAAATGAGGCGAACTATTTACACAGGTTAGTTGCCTCCTTTATAATGTGAATAATTTACACAAATTGTATTTTCTACCCATTAAAGGTAAAACTCTCTACCTTTGTCGCAATGTTCTTGACCTACATCGTGAAGTTCTTACCTGTATCGATACCTTGACTGTTCTCTTTCGGCGCCACAAAAAGGCTGACATTTATGCCAGCAGCTCCACTCGTTATAGTTTGTGTACCAGCTCTCTCCTTTTCCATGCTGTCTGCACATTTCATGAACGTTGTTACAGCACTGTCAACATACAAAATGATAAAACCACACAAGCTGTCAGACTGATCCGAAACACCTTGTACTACAATACCGGTACCACAAGCCTGAGGTCTAGTGCAAACAGTACCTAGGGCTTAAGATTTACCTTGAATTGGCCCGTTCTTTTTTTTTATCTTATGACATTTGGTACATATATATTCTCAAATATTTCGTTTTTGCATTGTTATGGTGCTATTAAGTACACACTTTCAGCAGTGAGTTGCTTGGTGTTAAATGTGGCCTTGCGTATTTTCCAAGCGTATTTTATCAGTCAAAAATACTAGTTTTCTTTTCTTCGTGTATCACCAATAAAATATAAAGAATTATTATAACTGTGCATTTTATATCAATAACTTTTGTATTTGGTAGTTCTGTTACGTCATTGGTTGCAAATCTCC
This sequence comes from Protula sp. h YS-2021, assembly GCA_949752745.1. Taxonomy (NCBI): domain Eukaryota; kingdom Metazoa; phylum Annelida; class Polychaeta; order Sabellida; family Serpulidae; genus Protula; species Protula sp. h YS-2021. The sequence continues at coordinate 4,558,323 of OX457024.1, forward strand.
TCAACCACTCTTGGTCTGCAAATCTTCTTAATCACATAATGAAAGAGTAGAAGAAAGGCCTATTTGCTCACCAATACTACTATAAAGTCATGAAAATGGTTTTTCACAGTTGTTCCAGTAACGTATATATTTTAAAAATATAATTTATATTTTAAAACAAATTTATAAAACGCAATTCGATTAGCTGAACGCTTTTTAATTTCTTACAACAATATCTTTATAATAAGTGCAACAAAAGTAACTCAATAACATCTTCTGATATAACAAAGAAAATTAAAGGTTTGGTTGGAAAGTTTTTGAATTTGCTGCATGGCCAAAGCTAAGCAATGACACCAAATAAGCAATGACACAGAACTGAATCTCAATTATTTTTAAATCCAATAAGTACGAGCGGATTACGTTCTTCTCATGTTTGTTAATTTAATTTAAAAAAATAAAGTCTTTCGATGGATTTTTTGTAAAAGAAAATGCAAAACAGGCTTACACATAGCGTTTGGTCGCAGTAATTATCGTAATGTTCACGACTGCAGCCGTAGACTGTATTGTTTAGTACCTCTGTGCTCTCATCGCCATCATTTGTAGATTCTACAATACACTTCTGAATGTATTTATAAACTTGTTACATTGGCCTTGGATTTTTTCCTGCTTGGAATCTTCGTTTTGAAAATGAGAATTGTTTTATAGCTTATACGAAAGTATCAAAATTTCTTTTTTTTGTCCGTTTGGATGGTTTCTACATTCATCTAGGCACTTCGAAGATAAAACATAGTACACTGGAGAATGTTATAAGACATAGAACGTTTTAGACCTTGAGTCAATTGAGATCAACTGCTACTTTTACTTCAAAATGTTTTCCATACAATTCAGCTTTGATTATTTGTTCTGGAAGCTTCAAATTGAATAGAACTAGAGACACGGAAAAAAACACTGAAGCTGCAGAACCTTTGATCTTCATCTCAAAGGTCAAAGAGAAGCTGAGATCAATTATTGTTTTCAAAATTCAATCTGTAACGGAAATCGGGAAGAAATAACTATAAATACTGCTTGAGCGCATTTCTGGTTTTAGTTTGGACATCCTATAGAGGCTGAGCGTGACCGTTACTTTAAGGGTCAAAATAAAGATTGACATGACCTCTAGCTAAAAAAAACCAGAAATATTGAGCTTATTTCTGATCCCTAATGCCGAAAATTTAACACACAAGAGATATCATGCTTGTGCCAACTTTTAAAATCAATTTTGAGATGAGAAACCGGAAGTTATCCCAGAACCGTTGCAAATAAAGTGATTATAAAATCTTTTCGACCTTTTCGGTCCTAAAAGATATAACAGAAGAGGTACCTCGGTGACCCAGAGATTTTCCGTCAAGAACCTTCATTATTTTTGCTTAGTCCTTCAGAAGCTTTCCCATAAGAAAATATCGGTTACTCGGCGATAATAAATTTCAGAGGTCATGCTTATAAGTAGAGAGTCGCACAGCCCAATGTCTATCTCTATGCATTTTCAGTGAAGACCATAACAGAATTTAAAATTTGCAAAAAAAAACACACTGTTGCTTATTAATTTTAGTAAACATACGATACATTGAACTACAATACAGTATTTGTCATAATGAGGTGTAACTGGTGATTGAGTAACTTTGTAATCACATTTGAATGTAAAATATAAATTGCTATATTGACGAGGTCGTGAGGTAACTGCAACATAAGTGTCAAATTGCTGTTAATTTATACCTGAATTCCTGTTTCCAAGGCACATATGTGAAGTTACTAAAACAAATACAACACATATCGCTCTCATTATGCTTATGCTTTTTATATTTTTAAGAAAATTGTAATCCTCAGTTATCACCAAAAGACATCCTTTAGAATGTGGCACAACATCCAGTTGTGAAACAACTTAAATAGTGACAAGTCTAGTGACATTTCATGTCTCTTTGCGTATATGATTTTTGAAGGAGGTAACATCTGTACAAGAATGACATGAAGTAGAATGATTCATTTAAAGCATTTGCACGTGTTTTTAATAATCATCATTGTCCTAATTTGCTAAACAGTTGCATGTTTTTTGCTTAAAACGTGTAGGCATTCTTTTATATGCAGCGGAGATGCGTCTGTGCTTGACGTTTGCTCTAATTGCCTCAGCTAAGCAAATAAAATGGGTTAGATAATAAAACATGGAATTGAACCCTTGTAATATCGTTAACTTATTGTATGATACCTACATCAAGCAAAAGCCTGCTACCATGCCACAAGACAAAATGAGAAGCAGATATGTGTAGCCAAGCCTATGAGTAGTAGACAGGTGTAGACAAGCTTATCAGAAATAGACATCTGTAGACAAGCCTATCAGAAGTAGACACGTGTAGACAAAACTAAGAGAAGCAGATATGTGTAGACAAGCCTATAAGAAGTAGACATGTGTAGACAAGCGCACGAGAAGTAGACATGTGTAGGCCTATAAAACGTAGACATGTGTAGACAAGCCTATGAGTAGTAGACATTGTAGACAGACCTATCAGAAGTAGACACGTGTAGACAAAACTAATAGAAGCAGATATGTGCAGACAAGCCTATAAGAAGTACATATGTGTAGACAAGCTTACGAGAAGTAGACATGTGTAGGCCTATGAAACGTAGACATGTGTAGACAAACCCATGAGAAGTAGACATGTGTAGACAGTCCTATCAGAAGTAGACACGTGTAGACAAAACTAAGAGAAGCAGATATGTGTAGACAAGCCTATAAGAAGTAGACATGTGTAGACAAGCTTACGAGAAGTAGACATGTGTAGGCCTATGAAAAGTAGATATGTGTAGACAAACCTATTAGAAGTAGTCATGTGTAGACAAGCCTATGAGAAGGAGACATATGTAGACAAGCCTATGAAAAGTACACATGTGTATGAGAAGTGATATTTGTAAGGAATAAAGTATTTAATGTGAAAATAATGGACATAATTATAATGTAACACATATAAAGCAAGTTTAACATGTTATACAAATAAATTTCAATTAACTTTTATCGTGAATTTAAAAGTATCTGACAATGTGTGGCAGTACATTAGTGTTGATATTCGTTTGCATTTGCAGTTCAAGCATTTATCCCCTATTGTTCTTACTTGAAAAAGTGACGGAATCAGTTTTGCGTTAATTTGTTGTTGCCAAGCTGCTAGTATAAATGCGGTTTTAATTGGCGCCCTTTCAGTTACAGTTACATGTACCGGTTTTATGTATACAAAGCGGCACTTTATTTTTTAATAAGCTTAATGAATAGCAATAAAAATTATGCATATCTTTATGATAAAAAGTTTTACACAAATTGTACTGAACTGAACTTATTACAATGATGGGCATAGTTCTGTTACACTTTAAAATTGGTTCGAAGCGTCTTATCAGCTGCTTTGGTTGTTATAAATAGTTATTCATTGACTATTTTAGCTAGTTATTATTAGCCGATGCTTTAAGCCAGTCACGTTCTTTACTGCTATTTTGCTTTCTATTTTCATAGTATGATACATGAAATTGATTAGCGTTTGGAGTATTGAAGGTCTTTGATATTGATATTAACTGATATATGATGAAAGTCAAACAGAATCAGTTTAAATGTAATCTTTTGACTTGTTATCTTTTTCTTTGTTCGCTTCAAGCTTTGATCATGAAAATAAAAAAAAACACATGGAAGACAACTTAAGACCTAGAGTCTTAGGGTCAATATGATCAGAAAAGTAAAGAAAACAAAACAGTGAAAAAGCAAAAAGAAAAAGGGCACGTTACATGATTTTAATGTACCCTTTTGCAAGTTTTCCTCTTGGCAAGTGTTAAAAAAAATGAAGCACAAAGGCGTCTCGCAGTAACTCACAATAGCACAAGCTGTCATAGGTCAACTGTGCTAATATTACGTATTAATAATCTAATGCATTATTAAGATATGCTCACTGGAAATTAAAATATAACCAAACAAGAAAGAAAATAGACAAAGAAAAAAACAGATCAAAAATTTCAAATAACTAAAGTTAACACTCTCTGTATATTATAAAAGCATTTTATATTACGAAAGCATTTTATCATAGCATATCATTAGTTTTAAACAAAACTATGTAAGCTCTCTGTTAGCTTCTTATTTAAACGAAAACATGCAATCAACATTAGATATTCCTTTTTAATGTTTAAAATCTTAACCATCACATTACACTAAGTGTTTAAGGCTTAGCTTCAATTCGAACTTTCGTGAAGAATAATTAACTTCACTTATCCAACTCAGCATGAAACCGAGGTAATTGACCCAGAAAATGCTTCAGCAGAAATCCATGACAAAACTAGAATCAACCATTGTACTTTGCATGATGCTTTAATGTTTCTGTTAGTGGTTGACGTATGTTTGCCCATGTGCTGCTTTATGGCCCTGATTTCTCTATGAAAAGGCGTTCTTGGTATGAGTAATGTCTATGTAACACTTCGAAAACTATAAAATCAGTTTTTGGTATGTTGTCAAAAATTATGTTCTGTAAACAAACGTTATTCTTTGCGACCGGCAGTACACAACTGGTGTTCAGATCTAGCTGTCGTATTACTAGGTTTTAACGTTTGCAGTTTTCAGTTAAAACTCCACACAACAAAAGCCCAGTAATAGCTTTAAGTATGCGAGCTTTGGGTAGATAACGACAATCTATTACTAAAAATAAAACGACCTGTCCGAGAAAACTATTGTAGCTCTTGTGTTAGTGTACGGAGTTCGGCCAGGGTCTGTTTCCGAAACCTTTAAGTAAATATGTAATCCACGCCTGGGTCAGAGCATTTTTAGCTCAAACAGTCTGATGACCCTTTCAGTAGAACTGATGACGCCTGTCGGTGTCACAGATACTCCAAAGGCGCTTCAGTCCGCGGATTGTGATACTGGACAGAAATGCTATGGTCAGGACAAAAACGTATACGTGACAAACATTTGCAATTATGCAAACAACATCACGAATGTCAACTCCAGTCATCTGCATATCCTATAACTTTAAGTAGGAAACTGATTAAATAAGATCCTTTTTAACAAAACGGGCAAGAGATCATGATGGATTCGTCTATCTACCGGGATATGCAATTTTCAATCGGGCCCATGGAGACCGCAATATAACCTTAACAGCGTTTGCTTTTTGTACATTCTAATAGCGGTCGTATCATCTTTAGAAACAGTGACTTAAAATTTAGGCATAATTCTATGACAGCTTTTCACTTTTTAACAGCAAAATGGAAGTTTTTAAATTTGGCTTTTTCTTTTAAACACACATGTAAACTCAAGAATTGTCTGAACGGTTCAGACAAGCGTACAAGGATAATCCAAATGGAACCTTTTCATAACCTGATATTCGTTGGCCTTATTCAGACAGGATCTCAAAACTGTTCCCTTTTAAAGATGGTAAATTCTACAGACATGTATCGTAACGTTTGGTCTGTCATAAATCGTACTGAGATTAGGAAACTAAAACTGACATCCCAGCACATATATTGTAAGTAACTACTCCTGTGCATATATTTTGGTGCCCTCCAAGATTTCTAAATTGCATTGCAAAGTAAATGTTTTACAATTTTCTATGACCATTGAATCTGTAGTTAGATATATTTACCTAGTATATGAGAGCCAATGGCTTGAAATCAGATATGGCAAAAAAGGCAATTAGCGTAATTGAAGTTTTTATATGACAACCTGCATCGTCCATCATCATTTGGAACCTGGTTTCTGTAAACGAAACAGACACAGTAAATGTTTTCCACAGAGATAGACGTATTTTTTGTATACTTAGCTATTGGTGACACACAAAGCTTGTGCCAACACACAACGTTTTCATATCCAGATATAGGAAAACTTTCAGCAAAATATCTTCTGGAAGCCTACTCCTTGCTGCAAGAAGGTGAAAATTATTAGTCAGTAAATAAAAATTTGACAGCAATAGAAAAGTTTTTAGAGCAATAGTAAATAGCGTATATTTCTTTACGAATTACATGCTACACCTTTTTTATCCTTTACTCACACTGGTGAAAACTTCTGATATCCTGTTAGCTTATTATATTTTATAATTAGACATCCATAGACCTAGTGGCGTGTGACACAGTTACTCCAAATGTGATCATATGAGGCAAAATTTAAATTCTTCCTTTATTTCATAATTTCCAGAGAAAAGAAAAAGAAATAAAAGAAAAGTGTGGTGTTTTGCAGTATATATCCAAAACCGATGGATGCAACCGTATTTGAAAACTTCAAGGTTAAATTATAACTTCACGTTAGAAATATCTGGAACTATGTCCTTACATTGTATAAAAGCCTCCAAAAACATTTCACAACCGTACCAAATAAGCAATTTATGCGGAAGTAACAGTAAGATAAAGAATAATCCAGATTCAAAACTAATTCAAAGCTGTTTTCTATACCAAGTAAGAGGAAAGAATGCCAAACATTGTACAGACATTTTACAAGTCTATCTGTCTGTATAGTTTTGCTCCTACGATGGCTTTCTATAATTGCAGTCAGCAGTGCTTTAGCATTAATATGCAATTTTTATTAAAATGAGTCTTGTTAAACATTATCTGACTCTTCACGTTTAACTGGCGAAGTTTACAGGATGTGCCCGATTGGTTAAAAAAGGAGGTATTTAGCACACTAAACATTCCATAGTGTTAAGACACCGTAGACCCGCAAGGTAAAAACCTTTAAATGAATGCCTGGGCACATTACGTTAGGCATCTGAGACCCTTTTATATGCAGCCCTAACTTTGACAACTGAAATCTTCTGCTAATATTCTGCTATACAAAAAACACTGTACTCACAGAGTATAGAGAATTAAGGGCTTGATAGTTGATAAATAACTGAAAGGGCAGTCATTTGAAGCTATCTTTAAATCTTAGTGTTTTGTCCGAGTTAGCCCACTCGGTCAATATCCAAAACCATGCTCTACATAGGTTGGTGTAACAGGTAGATAGAACATGTTGGCTTAACAGGCGAGTGTACCATGTTGACATCTGTTTTGTGTGTTTGACTACATATCAGGTCCTTTAAATTGCCACTGAAACAGCAAGACATTTTAAACAGAAAGAATCAAGCCGTGTTTTGTATTCTCATCGTACAAAAAATCCTGAAATTCTATTGTATCTTTTAATCATTAGTAGGGAAAAACGAGACTTCTACGCCAGTAAATCATCGTGACATCATTAATCACGTAACGTCATCAAGCCCCGCCCATAACCTGATCTTCAATCAATCATCAGACCCCCCCCCCAGGACATACTGTGTCAGACACCCCTATAACCCTAACCCTAATAACACCTGTCAATCATCGTGACGTCATCAATCAATCCTCGTGACGTCACAACCCGTCGGCAGCGACTATTCTACCACAGTAATCCGTCCTTTTATAAGTAAATTGTGTGTGACGAGGAAGTGACAATGTTGGGAGATGGAAAGTGAAAATTTGAGGTAAGTGAAATTCTTTGTTGTGTATGTTTATTTGTTATATTTTTGATTATATGGATAGAGCGTGTCATTCAATGATGTGTTCTAATGACAAGCCCATTCAAAGATGTTTTCGAATGACCAGCTCATTCAAAGATGTGTTTGAATGGCCAGCTCATTCAAAGATGTGCTCGAATAACCAGCCCTTTCAAAGATGTATTCGAATGGTGATCTCATTCAAAGACGTGTTCGAATGACCAGCCCATTCATTCAATGCTTTGGAGATGTGGTGAAGTTATTTAAAGACATATTAGGGCATAGTGTGTCAGATCCCCAGGAAATTTTATAAAGTTTATTTTTAGACATATTAGAACCGAGGTGTGACATCTTCCTACGAAATTGGGAACTTAGGAATGAAATCAGATTGGCTTTACGCCTAATATGTGGATTGTGAAATGAAGTAATATTATCGAACCATGTTGATGTGAAAGTGATTTGATAGGAACAATGTTAACTCAGTTTTCAAGAGATTTATGACACTTATATCTATTTGAAATGTAATTTGAATGTATTTCAAATATTTTTGTTTTTATTCTCAATAAATGTCAGTATTTTAATTTGGTGTTTATTATAATTGCATATAAGTGTAATAATTTGTGATTTCAATAAAATAAAAAAACAAATGTGATGTTCTCAACTTTTATTTCTCTCATACAATAATTGACTAGAATACATAATAATAGTATATTTAATTATAATACGTAACATATGATATATGATATATGATTTACGGGTGACTTAACACCGCGCCAGGGACTTTAGCTTCTTGTGGCTTCATATGTTAAACGTCAAAAGCAAGACATATATTGATACACTTAAATACACAAAGTAAAGTAAAAAAAATTACAACATTTGTTGATTTACAAAGTCTTGATTATATATCTAGTCAAATAAGTCTAATTTCCTTCATCTGTTTCGCTCTGTTGCACCTCACTCTCCATATCACTTTTTTGTCACTGCTGTCATCTTCCTCCTCCTCCTCATCTAGAAGCTCTTCAAAGAATGCATTGTTTTTCCTAATAGCAGCCTTTAATGCCTTCGCATACTGGTAATGTTTTTCATCAGCAAAGTAATTAAAGTCCTCTTAAATGGTTTGATAATGTTGGCTTTGTTCTGGACGTTGGGTATAATTGAGTAGTCTCATAAACAGTTGTTTTAGTCGACACTTATAAACGGGTCGAAGGTCATCATTTGCTCTGTCATGTGCATCTTCAAGCCCTTGTTCTTCAAATTCTAAACCCTTTTCTTGAAATTTGTCACTATGGTGATCATATACTTCTTGAATTTTATCATACCAAACAGAGTACATTTCTGACTCACTGTCAGAACTGCTGTCATCGGCATCCTCACCACACTGCTTCATATGCGTGGCTAAAGCTTCTTCGCTGTTGAATTACGCACCGCATTCTATACAAACATATGCTTTATTTCAGCCGTGTTGAGTCTTTGACGTTTAATAGAAGACTTATTTAAAGTTTCCAAGTTTCCATGAAAGACGTTTTTATAGGGTTTTTCATATCCATCTCCCATTCTTCATTCACTTCTGTAGTGTGTGCTTGCTTTAAGTGCCTTTTAAGACTTTGTTGCGAGTCTTAAGATTTCGAATAAATGTTGCATTCATACATCCTTTCGTTTCCAGATCCATTTTTCAAATGACAAAAGAATTTTTTTAATGTAAATATATAAAGACAACAACAACAACAACAATGGCAACAACAACAGCACCAGCAGGAACATCAACAATGGCAACAACAACCGCAACAATGGCAACAACAACAACAACAACAATAACAACAGCAAGAATAACAACAACGACAAGAAGAACAGCAACCACAACAAAAACCACAGCAGCAACAACAACAATGCCAACCACAATAACAACAACAGCAACATCAATAACAACAATAATAACAGTAACAAGAACAACAGCAACAACAACAACAACAACGGCAGCAACAGCAACAACAACAAAAGCAACAATAATAGCAGCAACAACAACATTGGCAACAATAACAACAGCAATTGCAACAACAATGACAACAACAACAATGGCAACAACAACAACAGCAACAACAATGGCAACAACAACAGCAAAGCAGCAACAACAATGGTATGCCCTCTTCAATCCTACGTGGTGGAAGAACCATGACACATTACAGCTGTCATGTGACTTAACATCACATATTTGCAGTTGGTAATATTGGCACATGCCTTATATCTGCTGTTTACACATTTCAAAGATGGTTAGTTCAGCATGGCTTGATGATGTCACGTGATTGATGACGTCATGATGATTGACTGGCGTAGAACTCTCGTTTGCCCCTACTACCATTATTTAAAGTTTAAGGTTTTTGAAACGACTTTCTGCATTTTTGTCAAAATCTTGCGTACTTATGTGTAGTATTATGGTGTAGTCTTTAGAGATAAAGCCCAAATCCTTATACTTGAGGTTATGTGTGTTGTGTACTGGTATTGTCCTGCCCAAGTGTTTTGATTTTTTTTTATTTCTTTGAACCACATTTCAAATACACGTGTCATCACTGTTCCCGTCTGGTATTTGATGAATACAGTGTGTTGAATGAACGTTATTATGTATTGATTTGAATTTTTATCCTTTAATTTGACTCACATATGAAAATTCTCAGAGCCTAAGTGCTACTACGCCAAAAGAAAACATCACAGCCAAACTTAAGAAAAATTGATCGACGGCAAAAAGTTTATATGAGTGAAGGTTTTTCTGTGCGGACAGTTAATTGCTGATATTTTAGTTTATACGTTGATTCCTTGTTTATCAATGTCTGAAAAGTATTCTATAACCTATCATTTTTATGACTGATACCTAAGGTAGAAGACAGAGTTCCGGTTGTCGGTTGTCACAAAAAGATACTGAAGCATTGATTCTGAGTTGTTGGTAAAAGATAATGGCGCATTAGCTGTTGTAAAAAGATCAGGACGCATTAGCTCTGATTTATCACAAGTAAAAGAATCCTTTTTACCAGACTGTTAACGTGATAACTCACTTTCATTTTACCGTCAAAATGAGCACTAGATCAGGTTTCTTTATCCTCTGAAAATAAATACATTTCAATCATGCCCAGTTGCTTCGTACGAAACATAATAAACTCCGTTTTGACTTATTCAACTGGATTATTTTGTTTATCCACATCGGCACTTTATCCACACTTGGACATTAATTAAGCGGCATTTGTTTTGTTATTTTATTCAGCTGGAAATGGTCAGCGAGAAAAATATAAAAAACGTTTCAGCAATTATAATAGTATTAAATCAATGCTTTCTGATAGTATAAAAGCTTTATGAGCATGTTCGCTGTAATGTTTGTTAATGCTGTTCAGCTTCTGTATGTAATCGTTATTCGTTCTACAAAGTGTGCCGAGGACAGCCATTAAGAAGTTTATAAAGTAACACTGGTGGCTCACACTAATGACATAGGTATTCTAGTATTAAAAATGAGGGATTCTTAATAAGATCCTTAAACAGTATAGGGTTGATAGTAAGCCAAAAATTATGCACATTATACCTCTATAATCATTTACGCAAACTTAGATTTGCACAGAGACTTGCCTATCATTACCGTGGCTTGTCATATAGAGTTTAGAGTAAAACGCCACGAGAACGGTTTCACAGGTTTATTTTCCAATGAAAAATAGCTAAACATGGGATATTATCTGAAAAAATACCTTATCACAATTCTCATGATTTGTATTGCTAAAAGCCAGATATTTGAAAAGATAAATTTTTCAGTTCGTGGAGTACCATGTTATGCATACAGTTGACTCTGTCCACGAGGGATTATTCTGATCTAAAATATATAACAATGGAGTTGTTCCAATAACGCAGATGTGAGCTTTCTACAGATGTGAAGTATTGATCTCCATCCCAAATAGAAGCTGGAGACATTGACAACACCGTCAAAACCATGCACATTTCATAATTAACCTACATAGATGGTAGAATACATGCAGCGTAATTGTTTCAATCGTAAATAAATAAAAAGTTCCTTCTGATTAGTGTAGAGATGTTTCACAAATCTGATTGTTACATATTTCACAAAATGGACTATCACATTGTCCGTTGTCCCGTTATTTTTTAAAATGAATATGAGGCGTAGATGCAATATACTGTGATACATTCATCTTGCATAAAAGTGTGGTGTCATTAAACATCACACGTCTATGAGGCGTAGATGCAATATACCGTGATACATTCATTTTGCATAAAAGTGTGGTGTCATTAAACATCACACGTCTTTAGAATGCTTCCTAAGTTCGTTAAACATCACACGTCTTTAGAATGCGTCCTAAGTGTCTTGATGGTACAGAATCTTGATGGTACGTGGTATGGTCCTGCGATGCACCCATAAGGTGCCTTGAAAGTCTCTTAAATGGATAAAAGCAATGTAGAGCAAATAATTGAATGTTTGCATTGTCATGGTGTGTATCCGCGTGTTACACCAGTATGTTGGGGACTATTGAAATGTTATTTGTTGTCAATCTTATGCCTACTGGCTATTGACCCAGTCGGTGGGCATATATTTCCAATTTGATCTGATAATACCGTCTGTAAATGTATTACATTTTCTGGGCCATTATGTATTTTGATGCAAGATTAGAACATTACTCTCAGTGGAAAGGAATTAAGTGCTTCTGTGTTATGCTTCAAGTTGTTTCTTTGTTAGCTAGGACAAACCAGTCAGAATTAAATGAATGTCGCAAACGCATAAATACTGTACTACAAGTTATTGATCACAGAACCAAAACCCTTGCTTCAGTGTATTAGGAGAGTACAGTGATAGAATTGGCTTTATTGACAGGCTGTCTATGACCATTGTACTTCTTAGGTCTTTATGTATAATGGTACGTGAAGTTTAAGTTATATGCAGAGTTAGCCATTCGTGTCAAGGTTGCATTACCTTATTGCTAAGAGTTGCTATGCAGTGTTACATGTATAGGCGTGAATGATTTACGTAAAGTGCTTGGTTCGTAACAAATGATATTTGTTCTGTTAAAAATGAAATTTTTCAGCGAGATTAATATTATTTTGCATAACTGAGGATTTAATTCAGTGTATAACAAATAAGAAATAGTGTGTACCGTATTTATATTGCCAATTACACTTGATTGTTTATGAACGGACAATTTAGCAGGTACGTACTGATAAAATTTCCACCTTAATGAATGTGTAATATGTAATGACTAATTGATGCCTATTGGCTTGTGTATTGTGTTCATGTATGTAGTGCGATGTTTGGTGTTGCTGGAACGCAAACGTAGAACAAAAAAAAGCAGTTAAGAAGTGCTTGTATATGTTTTTGGGATCACTCCTTGGGATCCATGGTTTTAAAATAAACGCAAGATGCCGAAAGAAAATTACCTCCCCACCCACTTTGCGGAAATTGTTTTCCAGTTCGGATCGCGCATTTCCTCAAAATTATTTCAAAAGTCCTCAAAAGTATTTCTTCAATTGATCATGACAAATTTGGTGATACATGGTGGACCCACTTGGAGATATTTGATGAAAGTAGTTTACTTCAACTTTAATGCTGATTTTATACTGATTTAAATTACAAAAAAAAAAATTTATTTGCTCTCAGGACGTCTATTGTAACAGCATTACGGTTGTCCCCTTCTTAAAGCAATTGTTAAACACTTTGGGAAAAATTGTAATGTAAATTGAAATAAATGTAATAAAATGATATGTAGCAGACATATAAATAGCAGCAGGATATCAAAGCAGCTTTAAAAAGATTTCTGGATCATACTTGTCGTAGCGGTTGAAAACAGAGGAGAAAGACGTAACGCTGCAAGGATAGGTAAAATAACAAAAAGCTGAATAAAATTATGTTGTGCTCGAAACAAGGTTCCAAAAATATCTCTAGTAGATCAAAGCCTCTTCTCCACCCTAAAAAGGGTATATTTTCTCGGAGAACTCCTATAAAATTTAAAAGCAATCCGACTAAAATACATACAGGAAAAAAAAACCGAATTTAAAAATGGATCCCTGAAACTTTTTAAATACCTGTAATTAGGCGAAGTCATTAAAATGTAATTGTTCAAAAAGAGACTTTTTAGGACACATTTGTACAAAATTTGAAGCAGTCTGGTCAAAAAATATGATAGGCGAAATTCGATACTCAAAATATTTCAACGCTGACATTTAGCCCATCTTTGATTGGCATGCAAAGAAACTGCACAGACTGCCAAAAATACATTAGTACATTATTCCAAAGCAATTTGATTTAAATTGCGAAGAAAAAACCTTTCAAAATTTAGTTGCTGACAAATTTTAAATATGACTCCAAAATGTCAAAATGTAGTTTTAAATAAAAATTTCTTAGGACATATTCTTGCATAATTTGAAAGCAGTTTTAGCACAAGAAGCTTTTTGCTACCAAACAATTCAATAATACGTCATTGAGTAATTGTTTAACGAGGTACCGCTCTGCCAAGAAATTGTTCAAGAGAGCACTATTCAGGACTCAAACGTTTATTCCAGTCACAACTCTCGGAGAAGATTGGAAAATTGGCGACTACATAAAAATTTCCAACAAAATACACCCATGCAGCATTTGAAAGCAAATGGATCAAAATTATGAGACGGAAACAATTTGAAAAGTAAATAACCGGCAATTTTAAAGAATGCTGCAATTTGGTTAATTTTTGACGATCCGCAAAAAACATTCATTTTCCAAGAGAAGACTACCTAAGAAGCATTCGTAATAATTGAAAGCAGTATGATCACAATTGTAGGAGCCTTCTACCATTGGAGTAATATGTTGTTTAATTATTTCTAAAGAGACAACTGCCCTTTTTCAAGATCGAAACAATGTTTCTCATAACTTAAATTTGTGCTTAATGACTAAATTGGTCTTTTATTTTTTCAGCAATGGATAGAATTCCAGAAGATATATTGCTGAAAATTTTCTCATACCTGGATAAGAAAATGTTGTGCCTTGGCGTCCGCTTTGTGTGCCAGCGGTGGCTGCGCATACAAAAAGATGCATCGTTGTGGAGAACATTTAATGTACCTATGCACTTTACTGAAACTAGACTCATGCTGATGATGGGCGATGTAGGTTATCATATAGAGCATTTAAATTGCGATAACAGTATCGATCTGCCATATACTTGTTTTCAAACCATTGGCTCTCACGAGGTGATATTTCCCAATATGAAAACAGTATATCTCCCTCATAGTTCAAGGAAAAGCGAAAATTGTAAAACAGTTACGCTTGAATATATGAAGCACTTAAATATGATATTTCCCAATTTAGAAGTTTTGGAGGGCATCAAAACATGTGATACTCATCAACATTTGGAATCTCTGGTGGATGTATTAGAATGCCAGTCATATTTTCCTAATCTCAAAACGATCGTTGATAGGCCTAATGCATGTTATGGTACAATAGTCACGTCTGATGAATTTGATTCTATGAAAAAGGTTAATTGGTTAAACAGTTTGAAAATGCTATCTGAAAAGTGCCACCGTGTATCTGGTTACAAATGTTGTGATGGATATGGGTATTTAGACGATGAGAGCCTGCTTAAAATAGCCAAGGCTTGCAAATCTTTGAAGTTATTCCATTTAAACTATACGTGTACCTTTTCGGATTTTGTATTTAAACAGTTCTTAAGTTTACATGGGGGTTTAATAGAGGACCTTGAATTGAAAAACTTTCATTTTTCTGTTAAAAAGTTAAATGATATCATAGAATTCTGCCCAAACCTCAAGTCATTGGTTCTGAAGCTAAAACCGCATCAAAATCTGAAAAAGGCAACCGCTGACGAGGTTATTTTCTCTTCACCATGGACAAAATTACGAACAATACATATCGCGACAGATAAAAAACATCATGCCGTGTCTCCGGCTTTGTCAAAACTGATCTATTTTAGCTGTAAATTAGTTCGCGATTTAACATTATGGCATGTGCAGATGACTGGAATCGACATATCCGATGTATTTTATAACTGTCGGTATTTGTCATGTATACGTTTATTTCATTTGGATCAAATGGATGATGAAGCACTTCTGTCACTTACTACACTACCAGGGCTTAAGGAAGTGTGTATGGAGAACGTACCTGTGACACCGAAAGGCGTCATCAGTTTCATTCAAAAGGCCAGTAGACTGTTGGAATTGAAAATGTTTGGGCCCTGGCGTGGCTTAGATATTACTCAGGATGCTTCAGAAACAGGCTTTAGTCACAATCCCTTCAATAATGTAAGAGTTATTACGGTTTTTGCTAACGCACCTTTTTGGTTTTTGCTATGGATAGCCGTTAACTGTCCAAAGGTTACATACTTTGGGTATATTACTAAGCTTTCGTCCGATCAATTCAGAGTCTTAATTGAGAAATGTGACTGTTTAGAAAGCCTGAAAATATCACAGGTAGATCTGGACACGAGTTATTTATCTACTGTGGCAAAGACGTGTACTAAATTAGTGAAACTTAAAATTTTGAACAGCATTGAAAATGTTGATTTTAAAGTTTTTGAACTGTTACTTAGAAATTGCCCTAACTTGGAAAGCATCTTAATAATGAAATTAGGATTGAGAAGAATGGTCTGGGAAAACGTACATCAAACAATACAGGAGACAATACGGCGTCATCGAATGCAGTGTTTCGTGCAGCCGCGCTTCTATTCGCTTTGTTGTGATTACCGATTTCTGCCGAAGCATTATCTGGGTCAACTCTCACAATCCCATGCTGAATTGGATAAATGATGATAACAATTCTTCATTCGAACATTTGAATTTGACTTTTCTTGACAGATACTCCATTCAAAAATACGCATGACTAGACCATGCCATATACACATAGTTTACATATGCACTGCAATGTGTGTTAAATAAAAAGGCATAGACATTTGGTATCCCATTGTAAAACTGTGCTACAAAATAATTTCTAAAATTCCTATACTTGAAGAAATGTTTTCTATTTCTATTTCTATTTCTATTTTGTAATTTAATTTTTTGCTATGTGCAATTTTCCTCTTTATTCCACAATATCTAGTGAGAAGATCATAAAAAGACTTGATTTAGTGAATACTCCCGAAGCAGTGTGAAAGTATTCTGTATTGATTTCTACTTAAACGGGGCCGCTAGGAGGAATGTATTAGCAGTCACTTTTTCATTCGACATTTTGCCGACTGTGACATGTTTCTAAAATGATAACTTGCTTTGTGCAAAAAGTTTATTCCTTGTGCATGGAATTCTCTTAATATATGAATATGAAAACACAGTAACATTTATGGTTTTCTGCATGATATAATTTTGAAAAATTATGTGACAAGTTAATTTCCTGATTTTTATTTCCATGAAGCACTAGACTGACAATTTTGTCAACAAGTTAAGCACTTTAGCTTGTATTCTTGGAGGGCTTATACGTAATCTCTGTTTGTCACAAATATTGCATACACAGAGAAATAATTTTTTATAAGAATAAGGTTGTTGACTTGAAAAATGCTATTCGTATATTTTACTGTGCTATTATTCGCATTTCACAAAATAGCAAATTGAAAATAAAGTTTTCTACAAGAAAGAAAAGTGTGGTTGCTATTGTATAAAATACTGAACACGCAATAATCCTTTAATTAATGATTCTTTCATTCATTGTCCTTAATTCAGAGTACATAATAAAGTTACTTAACATACACATAATAACATGATTACTTTTTGTGTGCTTTAAGCTGCCTTGTGCGAGTTTGTTCTCAGAAACATTCTTAAAAAATAGCATTACTTGTAAGGAAACATTCTTTCACGGAAACATCTGTCATCTCAATGCGGTGATTGAAAGCTAGATGAGATATTCTACCAATAGTGATGAGTGGACCCTTGGAATCTGTACCTGTAGGTTGTCAAACGGTCTGCCTGGATGAGTGTTCTAATGTCTTTCCGTAGCTGTTCATTGGTGTGATGGAGTACATGTAGCGGTAGCGTTCCGACCACTGTAAAGACTTGTTGCTATTAATGAATACGTTCTGTACTCAACGTAACAATGGTAATCTTTGTACCCGCATAATTAAGCATGAAATTATGTGTGCTATAATACAGATTTGTTATGAGACTCACATTTTAAATACTCGATGACTGGTGTTTTAAGAACCAGTTGATGGCTGCGTAGACTTTGAATAATGTCTATCCGCCCACATTGCCTCCACCTTTACAACCTAACGTCAACACTTATACTTCACGAAGGCTTCGAATTTCGAATTTCTCGTATCTCTAATTTTGGGTAGATCTCCCTTCTAATAATCATGAAAAGCGAAACAACACTTTATCGTTGCATTTTGAAAAGGCTCTTCCACCGAAGCGCTGGAATATATGTTTATCACTACAAAATTGCCTTAGAGATTTTTCAAATAGACGCTGTTATGAGTACACCTCTAAAAGGTTACCACTGGTATTACACTCTAACTGTCCTGATGACGCCAATGGTGATCTAACACAGGAATGTTTTTGCAGTTCAGCAATGCTGGCCCAGCGTTAAGGGTTTAGAGAGCTACGCCACGAATTCGTCGTAAGTAAACTGTCCTTTACACATAACGAAGATTAAGCTGATCAAACCGGATGAACAGAACGCATTCCCAATACCTAGTTCTGATGTCATACATGTCCCTTCCCTTTTCCCTTCAGCAGTCAGACAAGCGGAAGAGGTTACACTAATCCTCCGTCGAGCCTTCTTCACGTCAGTTACAGTTGCCAAACCCTAAACAACCAACCAAGGAAACAAACCTGTGGGACAGACTACACAGTAGTAGATCTTGTAGCCAACCAAATTCCGTTCAAAGAGGAAGGTCACCAAGAGATGCGTTCTGTGCTCGGGAAAAAGGCGAAGACTTAGTATCTTGAAAAACGTCGTCGCCCGCAGGTAAAGCTAGGTTATTTCTCTGTTCCATTACAAGAGAAAGGACTAGTCCGATGACTGAATGAAGGATATATCCTACCCTTCCAACAATAGCCTAAGGATCTGAAATCGCCTCCACTCCATATTTCTACTCTATATTTCTGAGTTTGATTTGATGACACCTGTGAGTGCATTAATTTGTGAATTGCTTTTTTTAAATAAAGGCGTACCGGCCTTTATCACTATCACTTGTTTTCTTTGCAAATAATAAATATATCGGTCTATTTTGGTAATGGCAAAAGTTGCAATTCACGTTTTAACTTACATGACATATGTTATTAACAATGCACATAAAGGATTGAAACATATGAAGGATATCATACTATGATGGGTTCGCTAGCGTAATGACTTATCAGTTACTTTTTTATTCAGAATTTTACTTGCTGCGATAGGTGTCTAACGCTAAATGGTTGAAGTGTAGCGGTTCTGCACTGACATTTGTAAATATTTTACAAATTTACAAACTTACAAATCGAAGTCAACTTGAAGCGACTTGAAGTGACCTTGGGAAAACTTTTTACCGTGAAAAATATATGTTAAGGTTTAAATACAGAGTGACTCTTAATGTAACTAAATGGAGGAGATGGAGTCCGTATATGAGACGAAAATAATTTTATCTCATGTAGTTTTCGAGAAAACAGTGGTTTTGTAAGTTAGTCCCTGCAGAGAATGGAATATGAAATTCTCCCTTTCTGTGCCCCGTGAATAAATATACTTTTTAATACGGCCCTGCTATATGGTCGAAGTCAAAGTCAAAATTTAAAATTCCTATATTGGGTGTGTGCTAAACTGTTTTCGCATAAGAGGCATATTGTGTTAGCATGGGAAATCACAAAATCTGGTCGGGTCATTATCTGGACACTAAGCGCATAACTTATGCACAAGGGATGCACATAAAAGGCCGAATATTCCGTCGAAACACTGCCTATAAGATAAATCCTAATCGGGAGAGATGTGCGATATGCAGATAAACATTTGCTTAATTTTGTATGTTTTGAAATGATTTGCGGAAGTTTTGACTTGTCAACAGGAAATTATTCATTAAATGTAGAAATTCTCAGGTGTTATTTTTTTCAAACAAAATACATGAAGTCAAACACACAAGACACAAAAAAGACGAGTCTATTTAGGAATTTTAAAATAGAAAATTTACAAAATATATAATGGAGAACGACAGAGTTTGTGGATTCGCGTTGGAACCATTTGATCTGTAACCGCTTACATGTTACAGAATCATGCTGGGAGCTACTGGGATATTGGTATTTGCTGCCATAGTCCGATACATGGAAGATGCCCAATCCAAACGTCTAGCTTCCCGACCTCATCCGGTGGAGACCTGCCCTGACTTATCCTCAATAGCACCAGAAGGCCTGCCGTTCAGGGGCGAAATTGCAGAAATCACAGATCTAGCACAGCTTTTTCACTAAAAGCGATTAACACATCATACGCCTTGCCCCTTCAATTAATTCTACATCTATGAAACAGGTCAGTTACTTTCGAAGTACAACTGGCTCTCAATCTCCATCTTGTGACATGCAGTACTGATTGAAGTCAACTATCTAACTGTGCTGTACAGTTTTGGAAGGACAGGAGTTGCTTCATGCAGTGTCCACTTTCACACCATGAGTACCGTTACGCACCAGTCCGAAGCGCTAACCACTCATAATCCACTAAGAGACCGGATTTAGATATTACATAGATATTCAGGGCCGCGGTCCACACAGTGACATAAAAATCATGACAGATCAGTGTGTGCTTTAACATTAGGGGATGTGTGGACGACTGGAATAGACATACGTGATGTGCTTCAAAATTGTCCGAATTTGCCACGCTCAAGGTTAACTCATTTGGATGATATTATGATCAAATACTTCTGTCACTTGCTTCACTCCATGGCTTGGAGACAGTCTGTTGGAAGAACGTATCTGTTACACCTGAGGGCATCATCGATTTAATTTAAAAGTCCAGTAAACTCTTTGAATTTATACTAGTCGAAGACTGGCTTGGCTTAGATATTGCCTCGGCTATTTTGGAAACAGACCCTAGCCATTTTTCCGTGCAATGCTATCAAAGTCATAACGCCTTTCGTCAACGTACCGTTTTGGTTTTTGTCATGGATTGCCGTTATCGGCCCCAAGCTCACATATTTCACATTAAACTTATTTATGAGCAATGTGATGTCTTATCTGAAAATTGCAACTTTTTAGACAACCAAGTAATATCACAAAAAGATCTAGATACGGGTTATTTTTTACTGCATAGCGAAAGTGCACAATTTCAGCAAAACTTGAAATATTTTCCAGTATACATAATGTTGATTTCGAAAATTTTTATTTTGTTACTCAAAGATTGCTTTCAACCAATAATCTTTGTGATAAGGAAAGCAAGCAAAGGTTGAACGAATGATGCGGAAAAACACAGATCAAACACTCATGTAGAAAATTAAGCGTTGTCGAAAACAATGTCTCAAGTACCTCAAATCAAGATAACATTATCCGGATATCCGAGGCATTTTCTGGTTCCAATTTCCGGGAAATATATCCATAAACAAGTATTATGAACGCCCCTACATTGATATGGTTTTCTAACTTATATCATTTTGTAAAAACAGAAATATGGTTGAATGTAAAATTTTATATATCTGAACAACAGTTTTATATGTTTTTATACGTTTTTATTTCACAACTTTTAAAGCTACACATTTTTTGCTTTTATTCTGTAATTTCCACTATGCACATACCAGTGATGCAACTTCATTAGGGAGCATTTCTTTTGTAGAATAGAAGCTTGGTGTAATATCCGACAGTCTCGGTTACCGAAAAATCATGCTTTAGACCACAAATATTACGCTTCCAACGATTTACATTCTGACAATTAACGACATACTTTGCTAAAAGCTTGCTGTATCCTTGTAATCATTCCGATGTCAGTATAACATCGATTTGCTGTTGCTACATTGAAATGACCAAACTGCTAAATTAAATCAGCACATAATGTGCACGGACATTTTTTTATTATTCATAGTATTTGTTATAACGTGGATTCAATAGAATTTTGTCAGCCAGTTATCCATTCATAAAATGGTGTATTTGACTTACCATAAGAATGACTCAGCCGATTTAATCTGATGTTTCAGGTTTATTCAATTGTCGAGCACAGTCTATTTGTGATCAATTCCAGCGCGCAAATCCAATGCTAATAACAGCAAATAGGAACATACGCATATAAACATTCATGAAGGTATCAATATGGCAACATTTTGGGATATATTGTCGCTTTTTCACAATGACATTTCATGTGTGTCGACTTGTTACTTAGCATTGAATAAAATATGATATTAAAGTAAACTAATGTTTAATTGAAAGTTAATGCATTGGTATTATTATTTTCTATCACTTTTAAAATCGCAACTTGGACAATTTTACTCGCACTATGTTTTGTTGCATGTTCTATTATACCCATATCAAACTGGAATATATTTTTCTCAATAAGTCACCACTATGAAGTAAATATATTTTAATTCCACAATATATATATATATATATATATATATTAATATATATATATATATATATATATATATATATATATATATATATATACATATATATATATATATTGTGGAATCAGTGTAACGGGCAAATGATGTAGTGTAGCAAGAATCGCCATACGAAGAAGAAACAGTGTCCGAAATATAAGACACAAAATGTAATGATACATTTATTAAATGCCACTTTTTCAATACGACCGAAAATCTTAAACAGTTGACACGGTAGTTGACTGATAATTTTTTGCAAAATTATTCCTTAATAAACAGTAAGTTCAAAACCTGTATTTTTTTAGTGTACTTGTTCACTGAGAGCAAATAAATTATGAAACAAAGCTTAAACCTTGAACTCTTCAGTCATTACACGAATTCCCTAGCGATTACGTGAACTCTCTGATTACACAGATTCCCTGTAACACACACACACACAGACATATATATATATATATATATATATATATATATATATATATATATATATATATATATATATATATATATATATATATATATAATTCTGGGATCCCGCTTACTGATTCACATCAACTGCCTCTCGTGATATGAAGTTACGCCTCTTTTATTGGAATCGTAGTGTACCAAAGTACCCCCAACCCACCCCTTTTAAGAAATGGCTGCACATTATAAATAAACGAAAAATTCAATCCGCAGACGGAATATGTGTTTCAATGAGCTGCAACAATACTTGATCATAATACCACATAGTAAACTGTACAAACCCAATACAACAATTTCCAATGCTGCTAATCTTGATTATAGGAAACAAAGAACGAACAGTTTAAAAAGGGCATATACATTAGAAAAATAACTTGGTGTTACAATAATATATTCAAAAATGTATTAAAATTTAATTAAGCACAATTTCTAGAACAATAAATATCATAGAAAATATTATAGTATTTATTCCGTTTATGTCATAGTGATGTGCAATTTCATAAGGCTGGTTAGAATGTATAAATATAACTGAATGGACGTCAAATATAATTCTTACTGGCAACCCTAAATGAACTGCATAATTCATCGATATTTATCCGTTGCCTATTATTATTAGTAGTAGTAGCAGAAGAGTAGTAGTATTAGTAGTAGTAGAAGTAGTAGGAGCGATTGTAGTGACAGTAGTATCAGCTGTAGCAGTAGTAATAGCAACCGCAGTATTAGTTGACAATTTGCTTCTTTACTAGAAAAGGAAAATCGTTACTATTATTATTATTAGTATTAGTATTAGTATTAGTAGTAGTAGTATTAGTAGTAGTAGTAGTAGTAGCAGAAGTAGTAGTAGTATTAGAAGTAGTAGTAGCAGTAGTAGTAGTAGTAGTAGTAGTAGTAGTAGTAGAAGTAGTAGGAGTTGTAGAAGTAGAAATAGTAGTAGTAGTAGTAGTAGTAGCAGTAGTAGTAGTAGTAGTAAATGTTGTAGTAGTAGTAGTAGTAGTAGTAGTAGTAGTAGTAGTAGTAGTAGTAGTAGTAGTAGTAGTAGTAGTAGTAGTAGTAGTAGTAGTAGTAGTAGTAGTAGTAGTAGTAGAAGTAGTAGTAGTAGTAGTAGTAGAAGTAGCGGTTGTGGTAGTAGGTACCTGTAGCAGTAGAAATAGCAGCCAAACTTGTAGTTTACAATTTGCTTCCTTGCTATAAAAGGGAAGTTATCAAGTGACTGCTCCAAAGGCTTCCGTTATAAGTTATTGATCATAGTACCAAAACCTTAGTTCTTCATAATCTTTATACGCTGCATAACTTGTATCTATTGGAATTGCTATGATTTAGCCCTACCTGTTGAGAAGCGTCACATGATATACACACAGTCATTCACATCAAGGTCAAGGCTGCATTACTTTATTCAATAGTGCGCTATACAGATATTTATAGCCATGAATCATTTGGATATATCTGAAGTATTATTTGACGTGGAGTGCTTGATTCGTTGTAAATAATATTTGTTCCGTTTAAAATGTACTCTCTCCTCGGAAACAATTTTAATATACACAATTGAGGATCTAATCAAGTATATAACGAATCAGTTTAATTAATTTATCACTTCAATATATTCATCAAGCTAACTTTAGTTCGACGGATATGTATAAGTCTGCACTGTATTTGTATTGCCAAATGAATTGAATTGGATTATTTAAAAACAAACAATTGAGCAGGTATATACTGATATTTTTTCTTGGCAGTTTGTGTACTTGAACAAAACTCTCAATGAAATCTTTCTGCGAGATTAATATTATTTTGCATTACTGAGGATTTAATTCAGTGTATAACGAATAAGAATTAGTGTGCACTGTATTTTTATTGCGAAATGCATTTGATTGTTTATGAACGAACAATTGAGCAGGTACGTACTGATACAATTTCCACATTATGTGTAAAGAATAAGTGATGCCTATATGCTTGTGCATTGTGTGCATGTATGTAGTGTGCCGTTTGGTGTTGCTGGAACGCAAACGTAGAAAAAAAAGCAATTAAGAAGTGCTTGTATATGTTTTGGGATCTCTCCTTGGGATCCATGGTTTTAAAATAAACGCGAGATGCCGTAAGAAAATTACCTCCTCACCCAGTTTACAGAAATTGTTTTCCAGTTCGGATCGCGCATTTCCTCAAAATTATTTCAAAAGTCCTCAAAAGTATTTCTTCAATTGTTCATGACAAACTTGGCGATACATGGTGATTCCACTTGGAGCTATTTGATGAAAGTAGTTTTTACTTCAACTTTAATACTGATTTTATACTGATTTAAATTACAAAGAAAATTTACTTGCTCTCAGGACTTCTATTGTGACAACATTACGGTTGTCCGCTTCTGAAAGTAATTGTTAAATACTTTTGGGGAAAATTGTAATGTGAATTGAAATAAATGTAATGAAAGACATGTAGCAGACATGTAAATAGCAGCAGGAAATCAAAGCTTCACTGGATCATATCTGTCGCAGCGGCTGAAAACAGAGGAGATAGACGTAACGCTGCAAAGATAGGTGAAATAACAAAAAGCTGAAAAAAATTTTCTTGTGCTCGAAACAAGTTTCCAAAAATATCCCTCGCAGATCAAAAGCCTCTTCTCCATCCCAAAAAGGGTATATTTTCTCGGAGAACTTCTATAAAATTTAAAAGCAATCCGACTAAAATTACATAAAAGAAAAGAACCGAATTTAAAAATGGATCCCTAAAACTTTTTAAATACCTGTATTAGGCGAAGTCGTTAAAATGTAATTGTTCAAAAAGAGACTTTTTAGGACACATTTGTACAAAATTTGAAGCAGTCTGGTCAAAAATATGATAGACGAAATTCGGTACTCAAACTATTTCAACGCTGACATTCAGCCCATCTTTGATTGGCATGCAAAGAAACTGCACAGACTGCCAAAAATACATTAGCACATTATTCCAAAGCAATTTGATTTAAATTGCGAAGAAAAAACCTTTCAAAATTTAGTTGCTGACAAATTTTAAATATGACTCCAAAATGTCAAAATGTAGTTTTTAAATAAAAATTTCTTAGGACATATTCTTGCATAATTTGAAAGACGTTTTAACACAAGAAGCTTTTTGCTACCAAACAATTCAATAATACGCCATTGAGTATTTGTTTAGCGAGGTACCGCTCTGCCAAGAAATTGTTCAAGAGAGGACTATTCAGGACTCAAACGTTTATTCCAGTCACAACTCTCGGAGAAGATTGGAAAATTGGCTACTACATAAAAATTTCCAACAAAATACACCCATACAGCATTTGAAAGCAAATGGATCAAAATTATGAGACAGAAAGCAATTTGAAAAGTAAATAACCGGCAATTTTAAAGAATGCTGCAATTTGGCTAATTTTTGACGATCCGCAAAAACATTCACTTTCCAAGAGAAGACTATCTAAGAAGTATTCGTAATAATTGAAAGCAGTATGATCACAATTATAGGAGCTATCTACCATTGGAGTAACATGTTGTTTAATTATTTCTAAAGAGACAACTGCCCTTTTTCTCAAGATCGAAACAATGTTTCTCATAACTTAAATTTGTGCTTAATGACTAAATTGATATTTTCTTTTTGCAGCAATGGA
Organism: Protula sp. h YS-2021; assembly: GCA_949752745.1. NCBI lineage: Eukaryota > Metazoa > Annelida > Polychaeta > Sabellida > Serpulidae > Protula > Protula sp. h YS-2021. The sequence continues at coordinate 4,584,347 of OX457024.1, forward strand.
TAGAATTCCAGAAGATATATTGCTGAAAATTTTCTCATACCTGGATAAGAAAACGTTGTGCCTTGGCGTCCGCTTTGTGTGCCACCGGTGGCCATTGGATCTCACGAGGTGATATTTCCCAATATGAAAACAGTATATCTCCCTCATAGTTCAAGGAAAAGCGAAAATTCTAAAACACTTACGCTTGAATATATGAAGCACTTAAATATGATATTTCCCAATTTAGAAGTCTTGGAGGGCATCGAAACATGTGGTACTCATCAACATTTGGAATCTCTGGTGGATGTATTAGAATGCCAGTCATATTTTCCTAATCTCAAAACGATCGTTGACAGGCCTAATGCATGTTATGGTACAATAATCACGTCTGATAAATTAGAGTCGATGAAAAAGGTTAATTGGTTAAACAGTTTGAAAATGCTATCTGAAAAGTGCCACCGTGTATCTGGTTACAAATGGTGGAATGGATATGGGTATTTAGACGATGACAGCCTGCTTAAAATAGGCAAGGCTTGCAAATCTTTGAAGTTATTTCACTTAGACTATTCGGATTTTGTATTTTAACAGTTCTTAAGTTTACATGGGGGTTTAATAGAGGACCTTGAATTGAAAAACTTTCATTTTTCTGTTAAAAAGTTAAATGATATCATAGAATTCTGCCCAAACCTCAAGTCATTGGTTCTGAAGCTAAAACCGCATCAAAATCTGAAAAAGGCAACCGCTGACGAGGTTATTTTCTCTTCACCATGGACAAAATTACGAACAATACATATCGCGACAGATAAAAAACATCATGCCGTGTCTCCGGCTTTGTAAAAACTGATCTATTTTAGCTGTAAATTAGTTCGCGATTTAACATTATGGCATGTGCAGATGACTGGAATTGACATATCCGATGTATTTTATAACTGTCGGTATTTGTCATGTATACGTTTATTTCATTTGGATCAAATGGATGATGAAGCACTTCTGTCACTTACTACACTACCAGGGCTTAAGGAAGTGTGTATGGAGAACGTACCTGTGACACCGAAAGGCGTCATCAGTTTCATTCAAAAGGCCAGTAGACTGTTGGAATTGAAAATGTTTGGGCCCTGGCGTGGCTTAGATATTACTCAGGATGCTTCAGAAACAGGCTTTAGTCACAATCCCTTCAATAATGTAAGAGTTATTACGGTTTTTGCTAACGCACCTTTTTGGTTTTTGCTATGGATAGCCGTTAACTGTCCAAAGGTTACATACTTTGGGTATATTACTAAGCTTTCGTCCGATCAATTCAGAGTCTTAATTGAGAGATGTGAATGTTTAGAAAGCCTGAAAATATCACAGGCAGATCTGGACACGAGTTATTTATCTACTGTGGCAAAGACGTGTACTAAATTAGTGAAACTTAAAATTTTGAACAGCATTGAAAATGTTGATTTTAAAGTTTTTGAACTGTTACTTAGAAATTGCCCTAACTTGGAAAGCATCTTAATAATGAAATTAGGATTGAGAAGAATGGTCTGGGAAAACGTACATCAAACAATACAGGAGACAATACGGCGTCATCGAATGCAGTGTTTCGTGCAGCCGCGCTTCTATTCGCATTGTTGTGATTACCGATTTCTGCCGAAGCATTATCTGGGTCAACTCTCACAATCCCATGCTGAATTGGATAAATGATGATAACAATTCTTCATTCGAACATTCGAGTTTGACTTTTCTTGACAGATACTCCATTCAAAAATATGCATGACTAGACCATGCCATATACACATAGTATACATATCTTGGCACTACAATATGTGTTAAATAAAAAGGCATAGACATTTGGTACCCCATTGTAAAGCTGTCTTACAAAATAATTTCTAAAATTCCTATACTTGAAGAAATGTTTTCTCCTTATTAATTTAAAATTTCTATTTTGTAATTTAATTTTTTGCTATGTAGAATTTTCCTCTTTATTTCTCAATAGCTAGTGAGAAGATCATAAAAGACTTGATTTAGTGAATACTCCCGAAGCAGTGTGAAAGTATTCTGTAATGATTTCTACTTTAACGGGGCCGCTAGGAGGAATGTATTAGCAGTCACTTTTTCATTCGACATTTTGCCGACTGTGACATGTTTCTAAAATGATAACTTGTTTTGTGCAAAAGTTTATTCCTTGTGCATGGAATTCTCTTAATATATGCATATGAAAACACAGTAACGTTTATGGTTTCTGCATGATATAATTTTGAAAAATTATGTGGCAAGTTAATTTCCTGATTTTTATTTCATGAAACACTAGACTGAAAAATTTGTCAACAAGTTAAGCACTTTAACTTATATTCTTGGAGGGCTTATACGTAATCTCTGTTTGTCACAAATATTACATACACAGAGAAGTAATTGTTATAAGAATAAGGTTGTTGACTTGAAAAATGCTATTCGTATATTTTACTGTGCTATTATTCGCATTTCACAAAATAGAAATTGAAAATAAAGTTTTCTACAAGAAAGAAAAGTATGATTGCTATTGCAGAAAATACTGAACACGCAATAATCCTTTAATTAATGATTCCTTTGTTCATTGTCCTTAATTCAGAGTACATAATACAGTTACTTAACATACACATAATAACATGATTACGTTTTATGTGCTTCAAGCTGCCTTGTGCGAGTTTGTTCTCAGAAAAATTCTTAAAAAATAACATTACTTGTAAGGAAACATTCTTTCACGGAAACATCTGTCATCGCAATACGGTGATGGAAAGCTAGATGAGATGTACTACCAATAGTGATGAGTGGACCCTTGGAATCTGCACCTGTAGGTTGTCAAACGGTCTGCCTGGATGAGTGTTCCCATGTCTTTCCGTAGCTGTTCATTGGTGTGATGGAGTATATGTAGCGGTAGCGTTCCGACCACTGTAAAGACTTGTTGCTATTAATGAATACGTTCTGTACTCAACGTAACAATGGGAATCTTTGTACCCGCATAATTAAGCATGAAATTATGTGTGCTATAATACAGATTTGTTATGATACTCAAATTTTAAATACTCGATAATGACTGGTGTTTTAAGAACTAGGTGATGGCTGTGTAGACTTTGAATAATGTCTATCCGCCCACATTGCCTCCACCTTTACAACCTAACGTCAACACTTATACTCACAAAGGCTTCGAATTTCGAATTTCTCGTATCTCTAAGTTTAGGTAGATCTCCCTTCTAATACTCATAAAAAGCGAAACAACACTTTATCGTTGCATTTTGAAAAGGCTCTTCTACCGAAGCGCTGGAATATATGTTTATCACTACAAAATTGCCTTAGAGATTTTTCAAATAGACGCTATTATGAGTACACCTCTAAAAGGTTACCACTGGTATCATACTCTAACTGTCTTAATGTCGACAATGGTCGTCTAACACAGGAATGTTTTTGCAGTTCAGCAATGCTGGCCCAGCGTTAAAGGTTTAGAGAACTACGCCACGAATTCGTCGTAAGTAAGCTGTCCTTTACACCAAACGAAGATTAAGCTGATCAAACCAGATGAACAGAACACATTCCCAATACCTAGTTCTGATGTCATACATGTCCTTTCCCTTTTCTCTCCAGCAGTCAGACAAGCGGAAGAGGTTACACTAATCCTCCGTCGAGCTTTCTTCACGTCAGTTACAGTTGCCAAACCCTAAATAAACTTACAAATCTGAGTCGACTTGAAGCGATTTGAAGTCACCTTGGGGAAATTTTTTACCTTGAAAAATATACGTTAAAGTTTAAATCACAGAGTGACTCTTAATGTAACTAAATGGAGGAGATGGAGTCCGTATATGAGACGAAAATAATTTTATCTCATTGGTTTTCGAGAAAAACAGTGGTTTTGTAAGTTAGTCCCTGCAGAGAAGAATGGAATCCGAAATTCGCTTTTTCTGTGTCCCGTGAATAAATATACTTTTGAATACGGCCCTGCTATATGGTCGAAGTCAAAGTCAAAATTTAACATTCCTATATTGTGTGTGTGCTAAACTGTCTTCGCATAAGAGGCATATTGTGGTAGCATGGGAAATCACAAAATCTGGTCGTGTCATTATCTGGACACTAAGCGCATAACTTATGCATAAGGGATGCACTAAACGGCCGAATATTCCGTCGAAACAATGCCTATAAGATAAATCCTAATCGGGAGAGATGTGCGATATGCAGATAAACATTTGCTTAATTTTGTATGTTTTGAAATGATTTGCGGAAGTTTTGACTTGTCAACAGGAAATTATTCATTAAATGTAGAAATTCTCAGGTGTTATTTTTTTCAAACAAAATACATGAAGTCAAACACACAAGACACAAAAAAGACGAGTCTATTTAGGGATTTTAAAATAGAAAATTTACAAAATATATAATGGAGAACGACAGAGTTTGTGGATTTGCGTTGGAACCATTTGATCTGTAACCGCTTACATGTTACAGAATCTTGCTGGGAGCTACTGGGATATTGGTATTTGCTGCCATAGTCCGATACATGGAAGATGCCCAATCCAAACGTCTAGCTTCCCGACCTCATCCGGTGGAGACCTGCCCTAACTTGTCCTCAATAGTGCAAGAAGGAATGAAGTTCAGGGGCGAAATTTCAGATATCACAGATCTAGCACAGCTTTTTTCACTAAAAGCGATTAATACATTATACGCCTTGCCCCTTCAATTAATTCTACATCTATGAAACAGGTCAGTTACTTTCGAAGTACAACTGGCTCTCAATCTCCATCTTGTGACATGCAGTACTGATTGAAGTCAACTACCTAACTGTGCTGTACAGTTTTGGGTATGGAAGGACAGGGGTTGCTTTATGCAGTGCTCACTTTCACACCATGACTACCGTTACGCACCAGTCCGAAGCGCTAACCACTCATAATCCACTAAGAGACTGGATTTAGATATTACATAGATATTCAGGGCCGCGGTCCACACAGTGACATAAAAATCATGACGGATCAGTGTGTGATTTAACATTAGAGGATGTGTGGACGACTGGAATAGACATACGTGATGTGCTTCAAAATTGTCCGAATTTGCCACGCTCAAGGTTAACTCATTCGGATGATATTATGATCAAATACTTCTGTCACTTGCTTCACTCCATGGTTTGGAGACAATTTGTTGGAAGAACGTACCTGTTACACCTGAGGGCATCATCGATTTAATTTAAAAGTCCAGTAAATTCTTTGAATTTATACTATTCGAAGACTGGCGTGGCTTAGATATTGCATCGGCTATTTTGGAAACAGACCCTAGCCATTTTTCCGTGCAATGCTATCAAAGTCATAACGCCTTTCGTCAAGGTACCGTTTTGGTTTTTGTCATGGATTGCCGTTATCGGCCCCAAGCTCACATTTCACACTAAACTTATTTATGAGCAATGTGATGTCTTATCTGAAAATTGCAACTTTTTAGACAACCAAGTAATATCACAAAAAAGATCTAGATACGGGTTATTTTCTTACTGCATAACGAAATTGCACAATTTCAGCAAAACTTGAAATATTTTCCAGTATACATAATGTTGATTTCGAAAATTTTCATTTTGTTACTCAAAAATTGCTTTCAACCAATAATCTTTGTGATAAGGAAAGCAAAGGTTGAACGAATGATGCGAAAAAACACAGATCAAACACTCATGTAGAAAATTAAGCGTTGTCGAAAACAATGTCTCAAGTACCTCAAATCAAGATAACATTATCCGGATATCCGAGGCATTTTCTGGTTCCAATTTTCTGGTAATATATCCATAAACAAGTATTATGAACGCCCCTACA
>OX457024.1:4595120-4602620 GCA_949752745.1 Protula sp. h YS-2021
AACATGTTGTTTAATTATTTCTAAAGAGACAACTGCCCTTTTTCTCAAGATCGAAACAATGTTTCTCATAACTTAAATTTGTGCTTAATGACTAAATTGATCTTTTCTTTTTGCAGCAATGGATAGAATTCCAGAAGATATATTGCTGAACATTTTCTCATACCTGGATAAGAAAACGTTGTGCCTTGGCGTCCGCTTTGTGTGCCACCGGTGGCTCCGCATACAAAAAGATGCATCGTTGTGGAGAACATTTAATGTACCTATGCACTTTACTGAAACTAGACTCATGCTGATGATGGGCGATGTAGGTTATCATATAGAGCATTTAAAATGCGAAAACAGTATCGATCTGCCATATACTTGTTTTCAAACCATTGGCTCTCACGAGGTGATATTTCCCAATATGAAAACAGTATATCTCCCTCATAGTTCAAGGGAAAGCGAAAATTCTAAAACACTTACGCTTGAATATATGAAGCACTTAAATATGATATTTCCCAATTTAGAAGTCTTGGAGGGCATCGAAAAATGTGGTACTCATCAACATTTGGAATCTCTGGTGGATGTATTAGAATGCCAGTCATATTTTCCTAATCTCGAAACGATCGTTGACAGGCCTAATGCATGTTATGGTACAATAATCACGTCTTATAAATTAGAGTCGATGAAAAAGGTTAATTGGTTAAACAGTTTGAAAATGCTATCTGAAAAGTGCCACCGTGTATCTGGTTACAAATGTTGGAATGGATATGGGTATTTAGACGATGACAGCCTGCTTAAAATAGGCAAGGCTTGCAAATCTTTGAAGTTATTTCACTTAGACTATGCGTGTACCTTTTCGGATTTTGTATTTAAACAGTTCTTAAGTTTACATGGGGGTTTAATAGAGGACCTTGAATTGAAAAACTTTCATTTTTCTGTTAAAAAGTTGAATGATATCATAGAATTCTGCCCAAACCTCAAGTCATTGGTTCTGAAGCTAAAACCGCATCAAACTCTGACAAGGGCAACCGCTGATGAGGTTATTCTCTCTTCACCATGGACAAAATTACGAACAATGAATATCGCAACAGATAAAACACATCATGCCGTGTCTCCGGCTTTGTCAAAACTGATCTATTTTAGCTGTAAATTAGTTCGCGATTTAACATTATGGCATGTGCAGATGACTGGAATTGACATATCCGATGTATTTTATAACTGTCGGTATTTGTCATGTATACGTTTATTTCATTTGGATCAAATGGATGATGAAGCACTTCTGTCACTTACTACACTACCATGGCTTAAGGAAGTGTGTATGGAGAACGTTCCCGTGACACCGAAAGGCGTCATCAGTTTCATTCAAAACGCCAGTAGACTGTTGGAATTGAAAATGTATGGGCGCTGGCGTAGCTTAGATATTACTCAGGATGCCTCAGAAACAGGCTCTAGTCATAATCCCATCGATAATATAAGAGTCATAACGGTTTTCGCCAACGCACCTTTTTGGTCTTTGCTATGGATTGCCGTTAACTGTCCAAAGGTCACATACTTTGGAAATATTACTATGCTTTCGTCCGATCAATTCAAAGTCTTAATTGAGAGATGTGAATGTTTAGAAAGCCTGAAAATATCACAGGCAGATCTGGACACGAGTTATTTATCTACTGTGGCAAAGACGTGTACTAAATTAGTGAAACTTGAAATTTTGAACAGCATTGAAAATGTTGATTTTAAAGTTTTTGAACTGTTACTTAGAAATTGCCCTAACTTGGAAAGCATCTTAATAATGAAATTAGGATTGAGAAGAATGGTCTGGGAAAACGTACATCAAACACTACAGGAGACAATACGGCGTCATCGAATGCAGTGTTTCGTGCAGCCGCGCATCTATTCGCATTTTTGTGATTACCGATTTCTGCCGAAGCATTATCTGGGTCAACTCTCACAATCCCATGCTGAATTGGATAAATGATGATAACAATTCTTCATTCGAACATTTGAATTTGACTTTTCTTGACAGATACTCCATTCAAAAATACGCATGACTAGACCATGCCATATACACATAGTTTACATATGCACTGCAATGTGTGTTAAATAAAAAGGCATAGACATTTGGTATCCCATTGTAAAACTGTGCTACAAAATAATTTCTAAAATTCCTATACTTGAAGAAATGTTTTCTATTTCTATTTCTATTTTGTAATTTAATTTTTTGCTATGTGCAATTTTCCTCTTTATTCCACAATATCTAGTGAGAAGATCATAAAAAGACTTGATTTAGTGAATACTCCCGAAGCAGTGTGAAAGTATTCTGTATTGATTTCTACTTTAACGGGGCCGCTAGGAGGAATGTATTAGCAGTCACTTTTTCATTCGACATTTTGCCGACTGTGACATGTTTCTAAAATGATAACTTGCTTTGTGCAAAAAGTTTATTCCTTGTGCATGGAATTCTCTTAATATATGAATATGAAAACACAGTAACATTTATGGTTTTCTGCATGATATAATTTTGAAAAATTATGTGACAAGTTAATTTCCTGATTTTTATTTCCATGAAGCACTAGACTGACAATTTTGTCAACAAGTTAAGCACTTTAGCTTGTATTCTTGGAGGGCTTATACGTAATCTCTGTTTGTCACAAATATTGCATACACAGAGAAATAATTTTTTATAAGAATAAGGTTGTTGACTTGAAAAATGCTATTCGTATATTTTACTGTGCTATTATTCGCATTTCACAAAATAGCAAATTGAAAATAAAGTTTTCTACAAGAAAGAAAAGTGTGGTTGCTATTGTATAAAATACTGAACACGCAATAATCCTTTAATTAATGATTCTTTCATTCATTGTCCTTAATTCAGAGTACATAATAAAGTTACTTAACATACACATAATAACATGATTACTTTTTGTGTGCTTTAAGCTGCCTTGTGCGAGTTTGTTCTCAGAAACATTCTTAAAAAATAGCATTACTTGTAAGGAAACATTCTTTCACGGAAACATCTGTCATCTCAATGCGGTGATTGAAAGCTAGATGAGATATTCTACCAATAGTGATGAGTGGACCCTTGGAATCTGTACCTGTAGGTTGTCAAACGGTCTGCCTGGATGAGTGTTCTAATGTCTTTCCATAGCTGTTCATTGGTGTGATGGAGTATATGTAGCGGTAGCGTTCCGACCACTGTAAAGACTTGTTGCTATTAATGAATACGTTCTGTACTCAACGTAACAATGGTAATCTTTGTACCCGCATAATTAAGCATGAAATTATGTGTGCTATAATACAGATTTGTTATGAGACTCACATTTTAAATACTCGATGACTGGTGTTTTAAGAACCAGTTGATGGCTGCGTAGACTTTGAATAATGTCTATCCGCCCACATTGCCTCCACCTTTACAACCTAACGTCAACACTTATACTTCACGAAGGCTTCGAATTTCGAATTTCTCGTATCTCTAATTTTGGGTAGATCTCCCTTCTAATAATCATGAAAAGCGAAACAACACTTTATCGTTGCATTTTGAAAAGGCTCTTCCACCGAAGCGCTGGAATATATGTTTATCACTACAAAATTGCCTTAGAGATTTTTCAAATAGACGCTGTTATGAGTACACCTCTAAAAGGTTACCACTGGTATTACACTCTAACTGTCCTGATGACGCCAATGGTGATCTAACACAGGAATGTTTTTGCAGTTCAGCAATGCTGGCCCAGCGTTAAAGGTTTAGAGAGCTACGCCACGAATTCGTCTTAAGTAAACTGTCCTTTACACATAACGAAGATTAAGCTGATCAAACCGGATGAACAGAACGCATTCCCAATACCTAGTTCTGATGTCATACATGTCCCTTCCCTTTTCCCTTCAGCAGTCAGACAAGCGGAAGAGGTTACACTAATCCTCCGTCGAGCCTTCTTCACGTCAGTTACAGTTGCCAAACCCTAAACAACCAACCAAGGAAACAAACCTGTGGGACAGACTACACAGTAGTAGATCTTGTAGCCAACCAAATTCCGTTCAAAGAGGAAGGTCACCAAGAGATGCGTTCTGTGCTCGGGAAAAAGGCGAAGACTTAGTATCTTGAAAAACGTCGTCGCCCGCAGGTAAAGCTAGGTTATTTCTCTGTTCCATTACAAGAGAAAGGACTAGTCCGATGACTGAATGAAGGATATATCCTACCCTTCCAACAATAGCCTAAGGATCTGAAATCGCCTCCACTCCATATTTCTACTCTATATTTCTGAGTTTGATTTGATGACACCTGTGAGTGCATTAATTTGTGAATTGCTTTTTTTAAATAATTAATACTGAGGTTTTCCGTTTTTGTTCAAGTACTTGTCGAAAAGTGCAACATTGATACTCCTTTCTACAGTGCCATTAAAGTTACTTCATATGATACTTAATCAAATTTCCGACTGGATTTCTAACTGATATTTTTTTTCGATTTTTCAAATAGCCCAACTTCGAGAGCGTACCGACCTTTATTACTATCACTTGTTTTCTTTGCAAATAATAAATATATCGGTCTATTTTGGTAATGACAAAAGTTGCAATTCACGTTTTAACTTACATGACATATGTTATTAACAATGCACATAAAGGATTGAAACATATGAAGGATATCATACTATGATGGGTTCGCTAGCGTAATGACTTATCAGTTACTTTTTTATTCAGAATTTTACTTGCTGCGATAGGTGTCTAACGCTAAATGGTTGAAGTGTAGCGGTTCTGCACTGACATTTGTAAATATTTTACAAATTTACAAACTTACAAATCGGAGTCAACTTGAAGCGACTTGAAGTGACCTTGGGAAAACTTTTTACCGTGAAAAATATATGTTAAGGTTTAAATACAGAGTGACTCTTAATGTAACTAAATGGAGGAGATGGAGTCCGTATATGAGACGAAAATAATTTTATCTCATGTAGTTTTCGAGAAAACAGTGGTTTTGTAAGTTAGTCCCTGCAGAGAATGGAATATGAAATTCTCCCTTTCTGTGCCCCGTGAATAAATATACTTTTTAATACGGCCCTGCTATATGGTCGAAGTCAAAGTCAAAATTTAAAATTCCTATATTGGGTGTGTGCTAAACTGTTTTCGCATAAGAGGCATATTGTGTTAGCATGGGAAATCACAAAATCTGGTCGGGTCATTATCTGGACACTAAGCGCATAACTTATGCACAAGGGATGCACATAAAAGGCCGAATATTCCGTCGAAACACTGCCTATAAGATAAATCCTAATCGGGAGAGATGTGCGATATGCAGATAAACATTTGCTTAATTTTGTATGTTTTGAAATGATTTGCGGAAGTTTTGACTTGTCAACAGGAAATTATTCATTAAATGTAGAAATTCTCAGGTGTTATTTTTTTCAAACAAAATACATGAAGTCAAACACACAAGACACAAAAAAGACGAGTCTATTTAGGAATTTTAAAATAGAAAATTTACAAAATATATAATGGAGAACGACAGAGTTTGTGGATTCGCGTTGGAACCATTTGATCTGTAACCGCTTACATGTTACAGAATCATGCTGGGAGCTACTGGGATATTGGTATTTGCTGCCATAGTCCGATACATGGAAGATGCCCAATCCAAACGTCTAGCTTCCCGACCTCATCCGGTGGAGACCTGCCCTGACTTATCCTCAATAGCACCAGAAGGCCTGCCGTTCAGGGGCGAAATTGCAGAAATCACAGATCTAGCACAGCTTTTTCGCTAAAAGCGATTAACACATCATACGCCTTGCCCCTTCAATTAATTCTACATCTATGAAACAGGTCAGTTACTTTCGAAGTACAACTGGCTCTCAATCTCCATCTTGTGACATGCAGTACTGATTGAAGTCAACTATCTAACTGTGCTGTACAGTTTTGGAAGGACAGGAGTTGCTTCATGCAGTGTCCACTTTCACACCATGAGTACCGTTACGCACCAGTCCGAAGCGCTAACCACTCATAATCCACTAAGAGACCGGATTTAGATATTACATAGATATTCAGGGCCGCGGTCCACACAGTGACATAAAAATCATGACAGATCAGTGTGTGCTTTAACATTAGGGGATGTGTGGACGACTGGAATAGACATACGTGATGTGCTTCAAAATTGTCCGAATTTGCCACGCTCAAGGTTAACTCATTTGGATGATATTATGATCAAATACTTCTGTCACTTGCTTCACTCCATGGCTTGGAGACAGTCTGTTGGAAGAACGTATCTGTTACACCTGAGGGCATCATCGATTTAATTTAAAAGTCCAGTAAACTCTTTGAATTTATACTAGTCGAAGACTGGCTTGGCTTAGATATTGCCTCGGCTATTTTGGAAACAGACCCTAGCCATTTTTCCGTGCAATGCTATCAAAGTCATAACGCCTTTCGTCAACGTACCGTTTTGGTTTTTGTCATGGATTGCCGTTATCGGCCCCAAGCTCACATATTTCACATTAAACTTATTTATGAGCAATGTGATGTCTTATCTGAAAATTGCAACTTTTTAGACAACCAAGTAATATCACAAAAAGATCTAGATACGGGTTATTTTTTACTGCATAGCGAAAGTGCACAATTTCAGCAAAACTTGAAATATTTTCCAGTATACATAATGTTGATTTCGAAAATTTTTATTTTGTTACTCAAAGATTGCTTTCAACCAATAATCTTTGTGATAAGGAAAGCAAGCAAAGGTTGAACGAATGATGCGGAAAAACACAGATCAAACACTCATGTAGAAAATTAAGCGTTGTCGAAAACAATGTCTCAAGTACCTCAAATCAAGATAACATTATCCGGATATCCGAGGCATTTTCTGGTTCCAATTTCCGGGAAATATATCCATAAACAAGTATTATGAACGCCCCTACATTGATATGGTTTTCTAACTTATATCATTTTGTAAAAACAGAAATATGGTTGAATGTAAAATTTTATATATCTGAACAACAGTTTTATACGTTTTTATACGTTTTTATTTCACAACTTTTAAAGCTACACATTTTTTGCTTTTATTCTGTAATTTCCACTATGCACATACCAGTGATGCAACTTCATTAGGGAGCATTTCTTTTGTAGAATAGAAGCTTGGTGTAATATCCGACAGTCTCGGTTACCGAAAAATCATGCTTTAGACCACAAATATTACGCTTCCAACGATTTACATTCTGACAATTAACGACATACTTTGCTAAAAGCTTGCTGTATCCTTGTAATCATTCCGATGTCAGTATAACATCGATTTGCTGTTGCTACATTGAAATGACCAAACTGCTAAATTAAATCAGCACATAATGTGCACGGACATTTTTTTATTATTCATAGTATTTGTTATAACGTGGATTCAATAGAATTTTGTCAGCCAGTTATCCATTCATAAAATGGTGTATTTGACTTACCATAAGAATGACTCAGCCGATTTAATCTGATGTTTCAGGTTTATTCAATTGTCGAGCACAGTCTATTTGTGATCAATTCCAGCGCGCAAATCCAATGCTAATA
>OX457024.1:4605120-4635120 GCA_949752745.1 Protula sp. h YS-2021
TCAAGCTAACTTTAGTTCGACGGATATGTATAAGTCTGCACTGTATTTGTATTGCCAAATGAATTGAATTGGATTATTTAAAAACAAACAATTGAGCAGGTATATACTGATATTTTTTCTTGGCAGTTTGTGTACTTGAACAAAACTCTCAATGAAATCTTTCTGCGAGATTAATATTATTTTGCATTACTGAGGATTTAATTCAGTGTATAACGAATAAGAATTAGTGTGCACTGTATTTTTATTGCGAAATGCATTTGATTGTTTATGAACGAACAATTGAGCAGGTACGTACTGATACAATTTCCACATTATGTGTAAAGAATAAGTGATGCCTATATGCTTGTGCATTGTGTGCATGTATGTAGTGTGCCGTTTGGTGTTGCTGGAACGCAAACGTAGAACAAAAAAGCAATTAAGAAGTGCTTGTATATGTTTTGGGATCTCTCCTTGGGATCCATGGTTTTAAAATAAACGCGAGATGCCGTAAGAAAATTACCTCCTCACCCAGTTTACAGAAATTGTTTTCCAGTTCGGATCGCGCATTTCCTCAAAATTATTTCAAAAGTCCTCAAAAGTATTTCTTCAATTGTTCATGACAAACTTGGTGATACATGGTGATTCCACTTGGAGCTATTTGATGAAAGTAGTTTTTACTTCAACTTTAATACTGATTTTATACTGATTTAAATTACAAAGAAAATTTACTTGCTCTCAGGACTTCTATTGTGACAACATTACGGTTGTCCGCTTCTGAAAGTAATTGTTAAATACTTTTGGGGAAAATTGTAATGTGAATTGAAATAAATGTAATGAAATGACATGTAGCAGACATGTAAATAGCAGCAGGAAATCAAAGCTTCACTGGATCATATCTGTCGCAGCGGCTGAAAACAGAGGAGGAAGACGTAACGCTGCAAAGATAGGTGAAATAACAAAAAGCTGAAAAAAATTTTCTTGTGCTCGAAACAAGTTTCCAAAAATATCTCTCGCAGATCAAAAGCCTCTTCTCCATCCCAAAAAGGGTATATTTTCTCGGAGAACTTCTATAAAATTTAAAAGCAATCCGACTAAAATTACATAAAAGAAAAGAACCGAATTTAAAAATGGATCCCTAAAACTTTTTAAATACCTGTATTAGGCGAAGTCGTTAAAATGTAATTGTTCAAAAAGAGACTTTTTAGGACACATTTGTACAAAATTTGAAGCAGTCTGGTCAAAAATATGATAGACGAAATTCGGTACTCAAACTATTTCAACGCTGACATTCAGCCCATCTTTGATTGGCATGCAAAGAAACTGCACAGACTGCCAAAAATACATTAGCACATTATTCCAAAGCAATTTGATTTAAATTGCGAAGAAAAAACCTTTCAAAATTTAGTTGCTGACAAATTTTAAATATGACTCCAAAATGTCAAAATGTAGTTTTTAAATAAAAATTTCTTAGGACATATTCTTGCATAATTTGAAAGACGTTTTAACACAAGAAGCTTTTTGCTACCAAACAATTCAATAATACGCCATTGAGTATTTGTTTAGCGAGGTACCGCTCTGCCAAGAAATTGTTCAAGAGAGGACTATTCAGGACTCAAACGTTTATTCCAGTCACAACTCTCGGAGAAGATTGGAAAATTGGCTACTACATAAAAATTTCCAACAAAATACACCCATACAGCATTTGAAAGCAAATGGATCAAAATTATGAGACAGAAAGCAATTTGAAAAGTAAATAACCGGCAATTTTAAAGAATGCTGCAATTTGGCTAATTTTTGACGATCCGCAAAAACATTCACTTTCCAAGAGAAGACTATCTAAGAAGTATTCGTAATAATTGAAAGCAGTATGATCACAATTATAGGAGCTATCTACCATTGGAGTAACATGTTGTTTAATTATTTCTAAAGAGACAACTGCCCTTTTTCTCAAGATCGAAACAATGTTTCTCATAACTTAAATTTGTGCTTAATGACTAAATTGATATTTTCTTTTTGCAGCAATGGATAGAATTCCAGAAGATATATTGCTGAAAATTTTCTCATACCTGGATAAGAAAACGTTGTGCCTTGGCGTCCGCTTTGTGTGCCACCGGTGGCCATTGGATCTCACGAGGTGATATTTCCCAATATGAAAACAGTATATCTCCCTCATAGTTCAAGGAAAAGCGAAAATTCTAAAACACTTACGCTTGAATATATGAAGCACTTAAATATGATATTTCCCAATTTAGAAGTCTTGGAGGGCATCGAAACATGTGGTACTCATCAACATTTGGAATCTCTGGTGGATGTATTAGAATGCCAGTCATATTTTCCTAATCTCGAAACGATCGTTGACAGGCCTAATGCATGTTATGGTACAATAATCACGTCTGATAAATTAGAGTCGATGAAAAAGGTTAATTGGTTAAACAGTTTGAAAATGCTATCTGAAAAGTGCCACCGTGTATCTGGTTACAAATGTTGGAATGGATATGGGTATTTAGACGATGACAGCCTGCTTAAAATAGGCAAGGCTTGCAAATCTTTGAAGTTATTTCACTTAGACTATTCGGATTTTGTATTTTAACAGTTCTTAAGTTTACATGGGGGTTTAATAGAGGACCTTGAATTGAAAAACTTTCATTTTTCTGTTAAAAAGTTAAATGATATCATAGAATTCTGCCCAAACCTCAAGTCATTGGTTCTGAAGCTAAAACCGCATCAAAATCTGAAAAAGGCAACCGCTGACGAGGTTATTTTCTCTTCACCATGGACAAAATTACGAACAATACATATCGCGACAGATAAAAAACATCATGCCGTGTCTCCGGCTTTGTAAAAACTGATCTATTTTAGCTGTAAATTAGTTCGCGATTTAACATTATGGCATGTGCAGATGACTGGAATTGACATATCCGATGTATTTTATAACTGTCGGTATTTGTCATGTATACGTTTATTTCATTTGGATCAAATGGATGATGAAGCACTTCTGTCACTTACTACACTACCAGGGCTTAAGGAAGTGTGTATGGAGAACGTACCTGTGACACCGAAAGGCGTCATCAGTTTCATTCAAAAGGCCAGTAGACTGTTGGAATTGAAAATGTTTGGGCCCTGGCGTGGCTTAGATATTACTCAGGATGCTTCAGAAACAGGCTTTAGTCACAATCCCTTCAATAATGTAAGAGTTATTACGGTTTTTGCTAACGCACCTTTTTGGTTTTTGCTATGGATAGCCGTTAACTGTCCAAAGGTTACATACTTTGGGTATATTACTAAGCTTTCGTCCGATCCATTCAGAGTCTTAATTGAGAAATGTGACTGTTTAGAAAGCCTGAAAATATCACAGGCAGATCTGGACACGAGTTATTTATCTACTGTGGCAAAGACGTGTACTAAATTAGTGAAACTTAAAATTTTGAACAGCATTGAAAATGTTGATTTTAAAGTTTTTGAACTGTTACTTAGAAATTGCCCTAACTTGGAAAGCATCTTAATAATGAAATTAGGATTGAGAAGAATGGTCTGGGAAAACGTACATCAAACACTACAGGAGACAATACGGCGTCATCGAATGCAGTGTTTCGTGCAGCCGCGCCTCTATTCGCACTTTTGTGATTACCGATTTCTGCCGAAGCATTATCTGGGTCATCTCTCACAATCCCATGCTGAATTGGATAAATGATGATAACAATTCTTCATTCGAACATTTGAATTTGACTTTTCTTGACAGATACTCCATTCAAAAATATGCATGACTAGACCATGCCATATACACATAGTATACATATCTTGGCACTACAATATGTGTTAAATAAAAAGGCATAGACATTTGGTACCCCATTGTAAAGCTGTCTTACAAAATAATTTCTAAAATTCCTATACTTGAAGAAATGTTTTCTCCTTATTAATTTAAAATTTCTATTTTGTAATTTAATTTTTTGCTATGTAGAATTTTCCTCTTTATTTCTCAATAGCTAGTGAGAAGATCATAAAAGACTTGATTTAGTGAATACTCCCGAAGCAGTGTGAAAGTATTCTGTAATGATTTCTACTTTAACGGGGCCGCTAGGAGGAATGTATTAGCAGTCACTTTTTCATTCGACATTTTGCCGACTGCGACATGTTTCTAAAATGATAACTTGTTTTGTGCAAAAGTTTATTCCTTGTGCATGGAATTCTCTTAATATATGCATATGAAAACACAGTAACGTTTATGGTTTCTGCATGATATAATTTTGAAAAATTATGTGGCAAGTTAATTTCCTGATTTTTATTTCATGAAACACTAGACTGACAAATTTGTCAACAAGTTAAGCACTTTAACTTATATTCTTGGAGGGCTTATACGTAATCTCTGTTTGTCACAAATATTACATACACAGAGAAGTAATTGTTATAAGAATAAGGTTGTTGACTTGAAAAATGCTATTCGTATATTTTACTGTGCTATTATTCGCATTTCACAAAATAGCAATTGAAAATAAAATTTTCTACAAGAAAGAAAAGTATGATTGCTATTGCAGAAAATACTGAACACGCAATAATCCTTTAATTAATGATTCTTTCGTTCATTGTCCTTAATTCAGAGTACATAATAAAGTTACTTAACATACACATAATAACATGATTACGTTTTATGTGCTTCAAGCTGCCTTGTGCGAGTTTGTTCTCAGAAACATTCTTAAAAAATAACATTACTTGTAAGGAAACATTCTTTCACGGAAACATCTGTCATCGCAATACGGTGATGGAAAGCTAGATGAGATGTACTACCAATAGTGATGAGTGGACCCTTGGAATCTGCACCTGTAGGTTGTCAAACGGTCTGCCTGGATGAGTGTTCCCATGTCTTTCCGTAGCTGTTCATTGGTGTGATGGAGTATATGTAGCGGTAGCGTTCCGACCACTGTAAAGACTTGTTGCTATTAATGAATACGTTCTGTACTCAACGTAACAATAAGAATCTTTGTACCCGCATAATTAAGCATGAAGTTATGTGTGCTATAATACAGATTTGTTATGATACTCAAATTTTAAATACTCGATAATGACTGGTGTTTTAAGAACCAGGTGATGGCTGTGTAGACTTTGAATAATGTCTATCCGCCCACATTGCCTCCACCTTTACAACCTAACGTCAACACTTATACTCACAAAGGCTTCGAATTTCGAATTTCTCGTATCTCTAAGTTTAGGTAGATCTCCCTTCTAATACTCATAAAAAGCGAAACAACACTTTATCGTTGCATTTTGAAAAGGCTCTTCTACCGAAGCGCTGGAATATATGTTTATCACTACAAAATTGCCTTAGAGATTTTTCAAATAGACGCTATTATGAGTACACCTCTAAAAGGTTACCACTGGTATCACACTCTAACTGTCCTAATGTCGCCAATGGTCGTCTAACACAGGAATGTTTTTGCAGTTCAGCAATGCTGGCCCAGCGTTAAAGGTTTAGAGAACTACGCCACGAATTCGTCGTAAGTAAGCTGTCCTTTACACCAAACGAAGATTAAGCTGATCAAACCAGATGAACAGAACACATTCCCAATACCTAGTTCTGATGTCATACATGTCCTTTCCCTTTTCTCTCCAGCAGTCAGACAAGCGGAAGAGGTTACACTAATCCTCCGTCGAGCTTTCTTCACGTCAGTTACAGTTGCCAAACCCTAAATAAACTTACAAATCTGAGTCGACTTGAAGCGATTTGAAGTCACCTTGGGGAAATTTTTTACCTTGAAAAATATACGTTAAAGTTTAAATCACAGAGTGACTCTTAATGTAACTAAATGGAGGAGATGGAGTCCGTATATGAGACGAAAATAATTTTATCTCATTGGTTTTCGAGAAAAACAGTGGTTTTGTAAGTTAGTCCCTGCAGAGAAGAATGGAATCCGAAATTCGCTTTTTCTGTGTCCCGTGAATAAATATACTTTTGAATACGGCCCTGCTATATGGTCGAAGTCAAAGTCAAAATTTAACATTCCTATATTGTGTGTGTGCTAAACTGTCTTCGCATAAGAGGCATATTGTGGTAGCATGGGAAATCACAAAATCTGGTCGTGTCATTATCTGGACACTAAGCGCATAACTTATGCATAAGGGATGCACTAAACGGCCGAATATTCCGTCGAAACAATGCCTATAAGATAAATCCTAATCGGGAGAGATGTGCGATATGCAGATAAACATTTGCTTAATTTTGTATGTTTTGAAATGATTTGCGGAAGTTTTGACTTGTCAACAGGAAATTATTCATTAAATGTAGAAATTCTCAGGTGTTATTTTTTTCAAACAAAATACATGAAGTCAAACACACAAGACACAAAAAAGACGAGTCTATTTAGGGATTTTAAAATAGAAAATTTACAAAATATATAATGGAGAACGACAGAGTTTGTGGATTTGCGTTGGAACCATTTGATCTGTAACCGCTTACATGTTACAGAATCTTGCTGGGAGCTACTGGGATATTGGTATTTGCTGCCATAGTCCGATACATGGAAGATGCCCAATCCAAACGTCTAGCTTCCCGACCTCATCCGGTGGAGACCTGCCCTAACTTGTCCTCAATAGTGCAAGAAGGAATGAAGTTCAGGGGCGAAATTTCAGATATCACAGATCTAGCACAGCTTTTTTCACTAAAAGCGATTAATACATTATACGCCTTGCCCCTTCAATTAATTCTACATCTATGAAACAGGTCAGTTACTTTCGAAGTACAACTGGCTCTCAATCTCCATCTTGTGACATGCAGTACTGATTGAAGTCAACTACCTAACTGTGCTGTACAGTTTTGGGTATGGAAGGACAGGGGTTGCTTTATGCAGTGCTCACTTTCACACCATGACTACCGTTACGCACCAGTCCGAAGCGCTAACCACTCATAATCCACTAAGAGACTGGATTTAGATATTACATAGATATTCAGGGCCGCGGTCCACACAGTGACATAAAAATCATGACGGATCAGTGTGTGATTTAACATTAGAGGATGTGTGGACGACTGGAATAGACATACGTGATGTGCTTCAAAATTGTCCGAATTTGCCACGCTCAAGGTTAACTCATTCGGATGATATTATGATCAAATACTTCTGTCACTTGCTTCACTCCATGGTTTGGAGACAATTTGTTGGAAGAACGTACCTGTTACACCTGAGGGCATCATCGATTTAATTTAAAAGTCCAGTAAATTCTTTGAATTTATACTATTCGAAGACTGGCGTGGCTTAGATATTGCATCGGCTATTTTGGAAACAGACCCTAGCCATTTTTCCGTGCAATGCTATCAAAGTCATAACGCCTTTCGTCAAGGTACCGTTTTGGTTTTTGTCATGGATTGCCGTTATCGGCCCCAAGCTCACATTTCACACTAAACTTATTTATGAGCAATGTGATGTCTTATCTGAAAATTGCAACTTTTTAGACAACCAAGTAATATCACAAAAAAGATCTAGATACGGGTTATTTTCTTACTGCATAACGAAATTGCACAATTTCAGCAAAACTTGAAATATTTTCCAGTATACATAATGTTGATTTCGAAAATTTTCATTTTGTTACTCAAAAATTGCTTTCAACCAATAATCTTTGTGATAAGGAAAGCAAAGGTTGAACGAATGATGCGAAAAAACACAGATCAAACACTCATGTAGAAAATTAAGCGTTGTCGAAAACAATGTCTCAAGCACCTCAAATCAAGATAACATTATCCGGATATCCGAGGCATTTTCTGGTTCCAATTTTCTGGTAATATATCCATAAACAAGTATTATGAACGCCCCTACATTGATATGGTTTCCTAACTTATATCATTTTGTAAAAACAGAAATATGGTTGAATGTAAAATTTTATATATCTGAACAACAGTTTTATATGTTTTTATACGTTTTTATTTCACAACTTTTAAAGCTACACATTTTTTGCTTTTATTCTGTAATTTCCACTATGCACATACCAGTGATGCAGCTTCATTAGGGAGCATTTCTTTTGTAGAAAGAAGCTTGGTGTAATATCCGACAGTCTCGGTTACCGAAAAATCATGCTTTAGACCACAAATATTACGCTTCCAACGATTTACATTCTGACAATTAACGACATACTTTGCTAAAAGCTTGCTGTATCCTTGTAATCATTCCGATGTCAGTATAACATCGATTTGCTGTTGCTACATCGAAATGACCAAACTGCTAAATTAAATCAGCACATAATGTGCACGGACATTTTTTTTATTATTCATAGTATTTGTTATAACGTGGATTCAATAGAATTTTGTCAGCCAGTTATCCATTCATAAAATGGTGTATTTGACTTACCATAAGAATGACTCAGCCGATTTAATCTGATGTTTCAGGTTTATTCAATTGTCGAGCACAGTCTATTTGTGATCAATTCCAGCGCGCAAATCCAATGCTAATAACAGCAAATAGGAACATACGCATATAAACATTCATGCAGGTATCAATATGGCAACATTTTGGGATATATTGTCGCTTTTTCAGAATGACATTTCATGTGTGTCGACTTGTTACTTAGCATTGAATAAAATATGATATTAAAGTAAACTAATGTTTAATTGAAAGTTAATGCATTGGTATTATTATTTTCTATCACTTTTAAAATCCCAACTTGGACAATTTTACTCGCACTAAGTTTTGTTGCATGTTCTATAATACCCATATCAAACTGGAATATATTTTTCTCAATAAGTCACCACTATGAAGTAAATATATTTTAATTCCACTATATATATATATATATATATATATATATATATATATATATATATATATATATATATATATATATATATATATATATATATATATATATATATATATATAATATTGTGGAATCAGTGTAACGGGCAAATGATGTAGTGTAGCAAGAATCGCCATACGAAGAAGAAACAGTGTCCGAAATGTAATGATACATTTATTAAATGCCACTTTTTCAATACGACCGAAAATCTTAAACAGTTGACACGGTAGTTGACTGATAATTTTTTGTAAAATTATTCCTTAATAAACAGTAAGTTCAAAACCTGTATTTTTTTAGTGTACTTGTTCACTGAGAGCAAATAAATTATGAAACAAAGCTTAAACCTTGAACTCTTCAGTCATTACACGAATTCCCTAGCGATTACGTGAACTCTCTGATTACACAGATTCCCTGTAACACACACACACAGACATGTATATATATATATATATATATATATATATATATATATATATATATATATATATATATATATATATATATATATATATATATATATATAATTCTGGGATCCCGCTTACTGATTCACATCAACTGCCTCTCGTGATATGAAGTTACGCCTCTTTTATTGGAATCGTAGTGTACCAAAGTACCCCCAACCCACCCCTTTTAAGAAATGGCTGCACATTATAAATAAACGAAAAATTCAATCCGCAGACGGAATATGTGTTTCAATGAGCTGCAACAATACTTGATCATAATACCACATAGTAAACTGTACAAACCCAATACAACAATTTCCAATGCTGCTAATCTTGATTATAGGAAACAAAGAACGAACAGTTTAAAAAGGGCATATACATTAGAAAAATAACTTGGTGTTACAATAATATATTCAAAAATGTATTAAAATTTAATTAAGTACAATTTCTAGAACAATAAATATCATAGAAAATATTATAGTATTTATTCCGTTTATGTCATAGTGATGTGCAATTTCATAAGGCCGGTTAGAATGTATAAATATAACTGAATGGACGTCAAATATAATTCTTACTGGCAACCCTAAATGAACTGCATAATTCATCGATATTTATCCGTTGCCTATTATTATTAGTAGTAGTAGCAGAAGAGTAGTAGTATTAGTAGTAGTAGAAGTAGTAGGAGCGATTGTAGTGACAGTAGTAGCAGCTGTAGCAGTAGTAATAGCAACCGCAGTATTAGTTGACAATTTGCTTCTTAACTAGAAAAGGAAAATCGTTACTATTATTATTATTAGTATTAGTATTAGTAGTAGTAGTATTAGTAGTAGTAGTAGTAGTAGTAGCAGAAGTAGAAGTAGTATTAGAAGTAGTAGTAGTAGTAGTAGTAGTAGTAGTAGTAGTAGTAGTAGTAGTAGAAGTAGTAGGAGTTGTAGTAGTAGAAGTAGAAGTAGTAGTAGTAGTAACAGAAGTAGTAGTAGTAGTAGTTGTAGTAGTAGTAGTAGTAGTAGTAGTAGTAGTAGTAGTAGTAGTAGAAGTAGTAGTAGTAGTAGTAGTAGTAGTAGTAGTAGTAGTAGTAGTAGTAGTAGTAGTAGTAGTAGTAGTAGTAGTAGTAGTAGTAGTAGTAGTAGTAGTAGTAGTAGTAGTAGAAGTAGTAGTAGTAGTAGTAGTAGAAGTAGCGGTTGTGGTAGTAGGTACCTGTAGCAGTAGAAATAGCAGCCAAACTTGTAGTTTACAATTTGCTTCCTTGCTATAAAAGGGAAGTTATCAAGTGACTGCTCCAAATGCTTCCGTTATAAGTTATTGATCATAGTACCAAAACCTTAGTTCTTCATAATCTTTATACGCTGCATAACTTGTATCTATTGGAATTGCTATGATTTAGCCCTACCTGTTGAGAAGCGTCACATGATATACACACAGTCATTCACATCAAGGTCAAGGCTGCATTACTTTATTCAATAGTGCGCTATACAGATATTTATAGCCATGAATCATTTGGATATATCTGAAGTATTATTTGACGTGGAGTGCTTGATTCGTTGTAAATAATATTTGTTCCGTTTAAAATGTACTCTCTCCTCGGAAACAATTTTAATATACACAATTGAGGATCTAATCAAGTATATAACGAATCAGTTTAATTAATTTATCACTTCAATATATTCATCAAGCTAACTTTAGTTCGACGGATATGTATAAGTCTGCACTGTATTTGTATTGCCGAATGAATTGAATTGGATTATTTAAAAACAAACAATTGAGCAGGTATATACTGATATTTTTTCTTGGCAGTTTGTGTACTTGAACAAAACTCTCAATGAAATCTTTCTGCGAGATTAATATTATTTTGCATTACTGAGGATTTAATTCAGTGTATAACGAATAAGAAGTAGTGTGCACTGTATTTTTATTGCGAAATGCATTTGATTGTTTATGAACGAACAATTGAGCAGGTACGTACTGATACAATTTCCACATTATGTGTAAAGAATAAGTGATGCCTATATGCTTGTGCATTGTGTGCATGTATGTAGTGTGCCGTTTGGTGTTGCTGGAACGCAAACGTAGAAAAAAAAAGCAATTAAGAAGTGCTTGTATATGTTTTGGGATCTCTCCTTGGGATCCATGGTTTTAAAATAAACGCGAGATGCCGTAAGAAAATTACCTCCTCACCCAGTTTACAGAAATTGTTTTCCAGTTCGGATCGCGCATTTCCTCAAAATTATTTCAAAAGTCCTCAAAAGTATTTCTTCAATTGCTCATGACAAACTTGGTGATACATGGTGATTCCACTTGGAGCTATTTGATGAAAGTAGTTTTTACTTCAACTTTAATACTGATTTTATACTGATTTAAATTACAAAGAAAATTTACTTGCTCTCAGGACTTCTATTGTGACAACATTACGGTTGTCCGCTTCTGAAAGTAATTGTTAAATACTTTTGGGGAAAATTGTAATGTAAATTGAAATAAATGTAATGAAATGACATGTAGCAGACATGTAAATAGCAGCAGGAAATCAAAGCTTCACTGGATCATATCTGTCGCAGCGGCTGAAAACAGAGGAGGAAGACGTAACGCTGCAAAGATAGGTGAAATAACAAAAAGCTGAAAAAAATTTTCTTGTGCTCGAAACAAGTTTCCAAAACTATCTCTGGCAGATCAAAAGCCTCTTCTCCATCCCAAAAAGGCTATATTTTCTCGGAGAACTTCTATAAAATTTAAAAGCAATCCGACTAAAATTACATAAAAGAAAAGAACCGAATTTAAAAATGGATCCCTAAAACTTTTTAAATACCTGTATTAGGCGAAGTCGTTAAAATGTAATTGTTCAAAAAGAGACTTTTTAGGACACATTTGTACAAAATTT
This sequence comes from Protula sp. h YS-2021, assembly GCA_949752745.1. NCBI lineage: Eukaryota > Metazoa > Annelida > Polychaeta > Sabellida > Serpulidae > Protula > Protula sp. h YS-2021. The sequence goes on from OX457024.1 coordinate 4,617,187, forward strand.
GAAGCAGTCTGGTCAAAAATATGATAGACGAAATTCGGTACTCAAACTATTTCAACGCTGACATTCAGCCCATCTTTGATTGGCATGCAAAGAAACTGCACAGACTGCCAAAAAATACATTAGCACATTATTCCAAAGCAATTTGATTTAAATTGCGAAGAAAAAACCTTTCAAAATTTAGTTGCTGACAAATTTTAAATATGACTCCAAAATGGCAAAATGTAGTTTTTAAATAAAAATTTCTTAGGACATATTCTTGCATAATTTGAAAGACGTTTTAACACAAGAAGCTTTTTGCTACCAAACAATTCAATAATACGCCATTGAGTAATTGTTTAGCGAGGTACCGCTCTGCCAAGAAATTGTTCAAGAGAGGACTATTCAGGACTCAAACGTTTATTCCAGTCACAACTCTCGGAGAAGATTGGAAAATTGGCTACTACATAAAAATTTCCAACAAAATACACCCATACAGCATTTGAAAGCAAATGGATCAAAATTATGAGACAGAAAGCAATTTGAAAAGTAAATAACCGGCAATTTTAAAGAATGCTGCAATTTGGCTAATTTTTGACGATCCGCAAAAACATTCACTTTCCAAGAGAAGACTATCTAAGAAGCATTCGTAATAATTGAAAGCAGTATGATCACAATTATAGGAGCTATCTACCATTGGAGTAACATGTTGTTTAATTATTTCTAAAGAGACAACTGCCCTTTTTCTCAAGATCGAAACAATGTTTCTCATAACTTAAATTTGTGCTTAATGACTAAATTGATCTTTTCTTTTTGCAGCAATGGATAGAATTCCAGAAGATATATTGCTGAAAATTTTCTCATACCTGGATAAGAAAACGTTGTGCCTTGGCGTCCGCTTTGTGTGCCACCGGTGGCTCCGCATACAAAAAGATGCATCGTTGTGGAGAACATTTAATATACCTATGCACTTTACTGAAACTAGACTCATGCTGATGATGGGCGATGTAGGTTATCATATAGAGCATTTAAAATGCGAAAACAGTATCGATCTGCCATATACTTGTTTTCAAACCATTGGCTCTCACGAGGTGATATTTCCCAATATGAAAACAGTATATCTCCCTCATAGTTCAAGGAAAAGCGAAAATTCTAAAACACTTACGCTTGAATATATGAAGCACTTAAATATGATATTTCCCAATTTAGAAGTCTTGGAGGGCATCGAAACATGTGGTACTCATCAACATTTGGAATCTCTGGTGGATGTATTAGAATGCCAGTCATATTTTCCTAATCTCGAAACGATCGTTGACAGGCCTAATGCATGTTATGGTACAATAATCACGTCTGATAAATTAGAGTCGATGAAAAAGGTTAATTGGTTAAACAGTTTGAAAATGCTATCTGAAAAGTGCCACCGTGTATCTGGTTACAAATGTTGGAATGGATATGGGTATTTAAACGATGACAGCCTGCTTAAAATAGGCAAGGCTTGCAAATCTTTGAAGTTATTTCACTTAGACTATGCGTGTACCTTTTCGGATTTTGTATTTAAACAGTTCTTAAGTTTACATGGGGGTTTAATAGAGGACCTTGAATTGAAAAACTTTCATTTTTCTGTTAAAAAGTTAAATGATATCATAGAATTCTGCCCAAACCTCAAGTCATTGGTTCTGAAGCTAAAACCGCATCAAACTCTGATAAGGGCAACCGCTGATGAGGTTATTCTCTCTTCACCATGGACAAAATTACGAACAATGAATATCGCGACAGATAAAACACTTCATGCCGTGTCTCCGGCTTTGTCAAAACTGATCTATTTTAGCTGTAAATTAGTTCGCGATTTAACATTATGGCATGTGCAGATGACTGGAATTGACATATCCGATGTATTTTATAACTGTCGGTATTTGTCATGTATACGTTTATTTCATTTGGATCAAATGGATGATGAAGCACTTCTGTCACTTACTACACTACCAGGGCTTAAGGAAGTGTGTATGGAGAACGTTCCCGTGACACCGAAAGGCGTCATCAGTTTCATTCAAAACGCCAGTAGACTGTTGGAATTGAAAATGTATGGGCGCTGGCGTAGCTTAGATATTACTCAGGATGCCTCAGAAACAGGCTCTAGTCATAATCCCATCGATAATATAAGAGTCATAACGGTTTTCGCCAACGCACCTTTTTGGTCTTTGCTATGGATTGCCGTTAACTGTCCAAAGGTCACATACTTTGGAAATATTACTATGCTTTCGTCCGATCAATTCAAAGTCTTAATTGAGATATGTGAATGTTTAGAAAGCCTGAAAATATCACAGGCAGATCTGGACACGAGTTATTTATCTACTGTGGCAAAGACGTATACTAAATTAGTGAAACTTGAAATTTTGAACAGCATTGAAAATGTTGATTTTAAAGTTTTTGAACTGTTACTTAGAAATTGCCCTAACTTGGAAAGCATCTTAATAATGAAATTAGGATTGAAAAGAATGGTCTGGCAAAACGTACATCAAACACTACAGGAGACAATACGGCGTCATCGAATGCAGTGTTTCGTGCAGCCGCGCTTCTATTCGCATTGTTGTGATTACCGATTTCTGCCGAAGCATTATCTGGGTCATCTCTCACAATCCCATGCTGAATTGGATAAATGATGATAACAATTCTTCATTCGAACATTCGAGTTTGACTTTTCTTGACAGATACTCCATTCAAAAATATGCATGACTAGACCATGCCATATACACATAGTATACATATCTTGGCACTACAATATGTGTTAAATAAAAAGGCATAGACATTTGGTACCCCATTGTAAAGCTGTCTTACAAAATAATTTCTAAAATTCCTATAATGTTTTCTCCTTATTAATTTAAAATTTCTATTTTGTAATTTAATTTTTTGCTATGTACAATTTTCCTCTTTATTCTACAAAATCTAGTGAGAAGATCATAAAAAGACTTGATTAAGTGAATACTCCCGAAGCAGTGTGAAAGCATTCTGTAATGATTTCTACTTTAACGGGGCCGCTAGGAGGAATGTATTAGCAGTCACTTTTTCATTCGACATTTTGCCGACTGTGACAGGTTTCTAAAATGATAACTTGTTTTGTGCAAAAAGTTTATTCCTTGTGCATGAAATTATCTTAATATATGCATATGAAAACACAGTAACGTTTATGGTTTTCTGCATGATATAATTTTGAAAAATTATGTGACAAGTTAATTTCCTGATTTTTATTTCATGAAGCACTAGACTGACAAATTTGTCAACAAGTTAAGCACTTTAACTTATATTCTTGGAGGGCTTATACGTAATCTCTGTTTGTCACAAATATTACATATACAAAGAAGGAATTTTTTTATAAGAATAAGGTTGTTGACTTGAAAAATGCTATTCGTATATTTTACTGTGCTATTATTCGCATTTCACAAAATAGCAAATTGAAAATAAAGTTTCCTACAAGAAAGGAAAGTGTGGTTGCTATTGTAGAAAATACTGAACACGCAATAATCCTTTAATTAATTATTCTTTCATTCATTGTCCTTAATTCAGAGTACATAATAAAGTTACTTAACATACACATAATAACATGATGACTTTTTGTGTGCTTTAAGCTGCCTTGTGCGAGTTTGTTCTCAGAAACATTCTTAAAAATAACATTACTTGTAAGGAAACATTCTTGAATGGAAACATCTGTCATCGCAATGCGGTGATGGGAAGCTAGATGAGATATACTACCAACAGTGATGAGTGGACCCTTGGAATCTGCACCTGTAGGTTGTCAAACGGTCTGCCTGGATGAGTGTTCTGATGTCTTTCCGTAGCTGTTCATTGGTGTGATGGAGTATATATAGCGGTAGCGTTCCGACCACTGTAAAGATTTGTTGCTATTCCTGAATACGTTCTGTACTCAACGTAACAATGAGAATCTTTGTAACCGCATAATTAAGCATGAAATTATGTGTGCTATAATACAGATTTGTTATGATACTCAAATTTTAAATACTCGATAATGACTGGTGTTTTAAGAACCAGGTGATAGCTGTGTAGACTTTGAATAATGTCCATCCACCCACATTGCCTCCACCTTTAGAACCTAACGTCAACACTTATACTTCACAAAGGCTTCGCATTTCGAGTTTCTCGTATCTCTAATTTTAGGTAGATCTCCCTTCTAATAATCATGAAAAGTGAAACAACACTTTATCGTTGTATTTTGAAAAGGCTCTTCCACCGAAGCGCTGGAATATATGTTTATCACTATAAAATTGCCTTAGAGATTTTTCAAATAGACGCTGTTATGAGTACACCTCTAAAAGATTACCACTGGTATTACACTCTAACTGATGTTGCCAATGGTGGTCTAACACAGGGATGTTTTTGCAGTTCAGCAATGCTGGCCCAGCGTAAGTAAACTGTCATTTGAACCTAACGAAGATTAAGCTGATTACACCAGATGAAAGAACGCATTCCCAGTACCTAGTTCTGATGTCATACATGTCCCGTCCCTTTTCCCTCCAGCAGTCAGACAAGCGGAAGAGGTTACACTAATCCATCGTCGATCCTTCTTCACGTCAGTTACAGTTGCCGAACCCTAAACAACCAACCAAGAAAACAAACCTGTGGGACAGACTACACAGTAGTAGAGATAGTAGCCAACCAAAATACCGCTCAAAGAGGAAGGTCACCAGGAAATGCGTTCTGATGCTCGGGAAAAAAGACTTAGTATCTTGCAAACCTTCGTCACCCGTAGGTAAAGCTAGGTTATTTCTCCGTTCCATTACAAGAGAAAGGACTAGTCCGCTGGCTGAATGAAGGATATATTCTACCCTTCCAACAAAAGCCTGAGGATCTGAAATCGCCTCCAGTCCATATTTCTCCTCTATTTTTCTGAGTTTGATTTGATGACACCTGTGAGTGCATTAATTTTTGAATTGCTTTTTAAAATAATTAATACTGAGGTTTTCCTTGTTCAAGTACTTATCGACAAGTGCAACATTGATACTCCTTTCTACAGTGCCATTAAAGTTATTTCGCATGATACTGACTGGATTTCTAACTGATACTTTTTATCGATTTTTCTTTCAAATGAACATTGGACAAAATCTTCAATAAGAGTCCAGGCAAAAAATCGTTGAAGATGACGCTTGGATACTTAATGCGTTCGGTTGACAATTTTTTTCATATTAGCGACAAATAGCCCGAGTTCGAGAGGGCACCGGCCTTTATCACTATCACTTGTTTTCTTTACAAATAATAAATACATCGGTCTATTTTGGTAATGACAAAAGTTGCAATTCGCGTTTTAACTTAGATGCGGAAAATATCAGTGCAAAAGACTGAGTAGCTCCTTGCATGACATATGTTATTAACAATACACATAAAGGATTGAAACATATTAAGGATCTCATACTATGATTGGATCGCTAGCGTAATGACTTATCAGTTACTTTTTCATTCAGAATTTTACTTGCTGCGATAGGTGCCTAACACTAAATGGTTAAAGTGTACTGCGCTGACATTTGTAAATATTTGCCTGTGGATATACAACCATTTTTTATCTTATTTTGCAAATTTACAAAGTTACAAATCTGAGTGAACTTGAAGCGGCTTGAAGTGACCTTAGGAAAACTTTTTACAGTGAAAAATATATGTTAAAGTTTAAATCACAGAGTGACTCTTAATGTAACTAAATGGATAAGATGGAGTCCGAATTTGAGACGAAAATAACGTTATCTGATGTGGTTTTCGAGAAAACAGTGGTTTTGTTAGTTTGTTCCTGCGGAAAATGGAATCCGAAATTCGCTCTTTTTGTGTCCCAGAAATGAATATATTTTTAAATACGACTCTGCTATATGGTCAAAGTCAAAATTTAACATTCCTATATTGTGTGTGGGCTAAACTGTTTTCGCATAAGAAGCATATTGCGGTAGCACGGGAAATCACAGCATCTGGTTGGGTCATTATCTGGACTCTAAGCGCATAACTTATGCATAAGGGATGCACATAAAAGGCCGAATATTCCTTTGAAACACTGCCTAGAAGATAAATTCTAATCGGGATAGATGTGCGATATGCATATAAACATTTTCTTAATTTTGTATGTTTAAAATGTTTTGCGGACGTTTTGACTTGTCAACAAGAAGTCAAATGCACAACACACGAAAAGACGAGTCTATTTAGGGACTTCAACATGGGAAATTTGCAAAATATATAATGGAGAACGACAGAGTTGGTGGATTTGCGTTGGAACCATTTGATCTGTAACCGTTTACATGTCATAGAATCATGCTGGGAGCTACTGGGATATTAATATTTGTTGCCCTAGTCTGATACATGGAAGACGCCCAATCCGAACTTCTCGCTCTCCGACTTCGCCCGGTGGAGACCTGTACCGACTTGTCCTCAATAGCACCAGAAGGCCTGCCGTTCAGGGGCGAAATTTCAGAAATCACAGATCTAGCACAGCTTTTTCACTAAAAGCGATTAACATATCATACGCCTTGCCCCTTTTATTAATTCTACATCTATGAAACAGGTCAGTTACTTTCGAAGTACAACTGGCTCTCAATCTTCATCTTGTGATATGCAGTACTGATTGAAGTCAACTACCTAACTTTGCTATATAGTTTTGGGTATGGAAGGACAGGGGTTGCTTTATTCAGTGTTCAGTTTCACACCATGACTATCGTTACGCACCAGTCCGAAGCGCTAACCACTCATAACCCACTAAGAGACTGGATTTAGATATTATCTAAGATATTCAGGGCCGCGGTCCAGGCAATGACATTAAAATCATGACGGATCAGTGTGTTATTTAACATTATAGGATGTGTAGATGACTGGAATAGACATACGTGATGTGTTTCAAAATTGTCGGAATTTGCCAAGATGAAGTATAACTCATTTGGATGAAATGTATGATCAAATACTTCTGCCACTTGCTTCACTCCATGGTTTGGAGACAATGTATTGAGAGAACGTACTGTCATACCTAAAGGCATCATCAATTTCATTCAAAAGTCCAGTAAACTCTTTGAATTTAAACTAGTCGGACACTGGCGTGGCTTAGATATTGCATCGAATATTTCGCAAACAGACCTTAACTATTTTTCCGTGCAATGCTCTCAAAGTCATAACGCTTTTCGTCAACGCACCGTTTTGGTTTTTGTCATGAATTGCCGTTATCGGCCCCAAGCTCACATGTTTCACACCAAACTTATTTACGAGCAATTTAATGTCTTATCTGAAAATTGCAACTTTTTAGACAGCCAAGTAATATCGCAAAAAAGATCTAGATACGGGTTATTTTCTTACTGCAGAGCGAAAGTGCACAATTTCAGCAAAACTTGAAATAGTTTCCAGTATGCAGAATGTTGATTTCGAAAATTTTCATTTTGTTGCTCAAAAATGCTCTCAACCAATATTCTTTGTGATAAGGAAAGCAAAGGTTGAACGAATGATGCGGAAAAACACAGATCAAACACTCATGTAGAAAATTAAGCGTTGTCGAAAACAATGTCTCAAGTACCTCAAATCAAGATAACATTATCCGGATATCCGAGGCATTTTCTGGTTCCAATTTTCTGGTAATATATCCATAAACAAGTATTATGAACGCTCCCTATATTGATATGGTTTCCTAACTTATATCATTTTGTAAAAACAATAATATGGTTGGATTTAAAATATTATATATCTGAAAAACATTTTTATATGTTTTTATGCATTTTTATTTCACAACTTTTAAAGCTGCACAATTTTGCTTTTATTCTGTAATTTCCACTATGCACATACCAGTGAGGCAGCTTCATTACTTTTTCTATTCTTTTGTAGAATAGAAGCTTGGTGTAATATCCGACAGTCTCGGTTACCGAAAAATCATGCTTAAGACAACAAACATTACGCTTCCAACAATTTACATTCTGACAATTAACCACATACTTTGCTAAAAGCTTGCTGTATCCTTGTATTCATTCCGATGTCAACATAAAATCGATTTGATGTTGCTACATCAAAATGACCAAACTGCTAAATTAAATCAGCACATAATGTGCACGGACATTTTTTATTATTCATAGTATTTGTTGTAACGTGGATTCAATAGAATTTTGTCAGCCAGTTATCCATTCATAAAATGGTGTATTTGACTTACCACAAAAATGACTCAGCCGATTTAATCTGATGTTTCAGGTTTATTCAATTGTCGAGCACAGTCTATTGGTGATCAAATTCCAGCGCGCAAATCCAATGCTAATAACAGCAAATAGGAACATACGCATATATATTCCATGCAGGTATCAATATGGTAACATTTTTGGATATGTTGTCGCTTTTTCTCAATGACATTTCGTGTGTGTCGACTTGTTACTTAGCATTGAATAAAATATGATATTAAAGTAAACTAATGTTTAAGTGAAAGTTAATGCATTGGTATTATTATATTCTATCACTTTTATAATCCCAACTTGGACAATTTTGCTGGCACTAAGTTTTGCTGCATGTTCTATTATACCCATATTTAAACTGGAATATATTTTTCTCAATAAGTCACCACTATGAAGTAAATATATCTTAATTTCACAATAGTGTAGTGCTGTAGTGTAGCAAGAATCGCCATACGAAGTGGAAACAGTGTCCAAAATATAAGACACAAAATGCAATAATACATTTATTAAATGCCACTTTTTCAATACGGCTGAAAATCTTAAACAGTTGACACGGTAGTTGACTGATAATTTTTTGCAAAATTATTCCTTAATAAACAGTAAGTTCAAAACCTGTATCGTTTTAGTGTACTTGCTCACTGAGGGAAATAAATTATGAAACAAAGCTTAAACCTTGAACTCTTCAGTCATTACAAGAATTCCCTAGCGATTACGTGAAATCTCTGATTACACAGATTCCCTGTAACACACAACCAGAGACACACACAGACACACACATATATATATATATATATATATATATATATATATATTTATATATATATATATATATATATATATATATATTTATATATATATATATAATTCCGGGATCCCGCTCACTGATTCACATCAACTGCCTCTCGTGATATGAAGTTACGCCTCTTTTATTGGAATCGCAGTGTACCAAAGTACCCCCAACCCACCCCTTTTAAGAAATGGCTGCACATTATAAATAAACGAAAAATTCAATCCGCAGACGGAATATGTGTTTCAATTAACTCCAGCAATACTTGATCATAATACCACAGAGTAAACTGTACAAACCCAATACAACAATTTCCAATGCTGCTAATCTTGATTATAGGAAACAAAGAACGAACAGTTTAAAAAGGACATATACATTAGAAAAATAACTTGGTGTTGCAATAATATATTCCAAAGTGTTTAATTAAGTACAATTTTAGCACAATAAATATAATAGAAAATATAAAAGTATTTATTCCGTTTATGTCATAGTGATGTGCAGTTTCATAAGGCTGGTTAGAATATATAAATGTAACTGAATGGACGTCAGATATAATCCTTACTGGCAACCCTAAATGAACTGCATAATTCATCGACATTTATCCGTTGCCTATTAATATTATTAGTAGCAGAAAAGTAGTAGTATTAGTAGTAGTAGTAGTAGGAGCGATTATAGTGACAGTAGTACCAGCTGTAGCTGTAGTAATAGCAACCGCAGTAGTAGTTGACAATTTGCTTCTTTGCTAGAAAAGGAAAATCATTACTATTATTATTATTAGTATTAGTATTAGTAGTAGTAGTAGTATTAGTAGTAGTATCAGTAGTAGTAGTAGTAGAGGTAGTAGTAGTAGTAGTAGTAGAAGTAGTAGTAGTAGTAGTAGTAGTAGTAGTAGTAGTAGTAGTAGTAGTAGTAGTAGTAGTAGTAGTAGTAGTAGTATAGTAGCAGTAGTAGTAGTAGTAGTAGTAGTAGTAGCGGTTGTGGTGGCAGTAGTAGGTACCTGTAGCAGTAGAAATAGCAGCCATACTAGTAGTTTACAATTTGCTTCTTTGCTATAAAAGAGAAGTTATCAAGTGACTGCTCCAAATGCTTCCATTATAAGTTATTGATCATAGTGCAAAAGCCTTAGTTCTTCATAATCTTTACACGCTGCATAACTTGTACTATTGGAATTGCTATGATTTAGCCCTGCCTGTTGAGAAGCGTCACATGATATACATACAGTCATTCACATCAAGGTCAAGGCTGCATTACCTTATTCAATAGTGCACTATACAGATATTTATAGCCATGAATCATCTGGATATATCTGAAGTATTATTTGACGTGGAGTGCTTGGTTCATTGTAAATAATATTTGTTCCGTTAAAAATGAACTCTCTCCTCGGAAATAATTTTAATATACACAATTGAGGATCTAATCAAGTATATAACGAATCAGTTTAATTAATTTATCACTTTAATATATTCATCAAGCTAACTTTAGTTTGACGGATATGTATAAGTCTGCACTGTATTTGTATTGCCAAATGAATTGAATTGGATTATTTAAAAACAAACAATTGAGCAGGTATATACTGATATTTTTTCTTGGCAGTTTGTGTACTTGAACAAAACTCTCAATGAAATCTTTCTGCGAGATTAATATTATTTTGCATTACTGAGGATTTAATACAGTGTATAACGAATAAGAATTAGTGTGTACTGTATTTGTATTGCGAAATGCATTTGATTGTTTATGGACGAACAATTTATCAGGTACGTACTGATAAAATTTTCACATTATGTGTAAAGAATAAGTAATGCCTATATGCTTGTGCATTGTGTTCATGTATGTAGTGTGACGTTTGGTGTTGCTGGAACGCAAACGTAGAACAAAAAAGCGGTTAAAAAGTGCTTGTATATGTTTTGGGATCTCTCCTTGGGATCCATAGTTTTAAAATAAACGCTAGATGCCGAAAGAAAATTACCTCCTCACCCAGTTTACAGAAATTGTTTTCCAGTTCGGATCGCGCATTTCCTCAAAATTATTTCAAAAGTCCTCAAAAGTATTTCTTTAATTGTTCATGACAAACTTGGTGATACATGGTGATCCCACTTGGAGCTATTTGATGAAAGTAGTTTTTACTTCAACTTTAATACTGATTTTATACTGATTTAAATTAAAAAAAAACTACTTGCTCTCATGACTTCTATTGCGACAACATTACGGTTGTCTCCTTCTTAAAGCAATTGTTAAATACTTTTGGGGAAAATTGTAATGTAAATTGAAATAAATGTAATGAAATGATATGTAGCAGACATATAAAAAGCGGCAGGATATCAAAGCAGCTTTAAAAAGATTTCTGGATCATATTTGTCGCAGCGGTTGAAAACAGAGGAGAAAGGCGTAACGCTGCAAGGATAGGTAAAATAACAAAAAGCTAAATATAATTTTCTTGTGCTCGAAACAAGTTTCCAAAAATATCTCTGGCAGACCTAAAACCCCTTCTCCACTCCAAAAAGGGTAAATTTTCTCGGAGAACTCCTATAAAATTTAAAAGCAATCCGACTAAAATTATATACACGTAAAGAACCGAATTTACAAATAGATCCCTAAATAACTGTATTAGGCGAAGTCGTCAAAATGTAATTGCTCAAGAAGAGACTTTTTAGGACACATTTGTACAAAATTTGAAGCAGTCTGGTCAAAAATATGACAGGCGAAATTCTTTACTCAAAATATTTCAACGCTGACATTTAGCCAATCTTTGATTGGCATGCAAAGAAACTGCACACACTGCCAGAAATACATTAGTACATTATTCCAAAGCAATTTGATTTAAATTGCGAAGAAAAACTTTCAAAATTTAGTTGCTCACAAATTTTAAATATGACTCCAAAATGTCAAAATGTAGTTTTCAAATAACAATTTCTTGCATAATTTAAAAGCACTTTTAGCACAAGAAGCTTTTTGCTACCAAACAGTTCAATAATACGCCATTGAGTAATTGTTTAGCGAGGTACCGCTATGCCAAGAAATTGTTCAAGAGAGGACTATTCAGGACTCAAACATTTATTTCAGTCACAACTGTCGGAGAAGATTGGAAAATTGGCTACTATATAAAAATTCCCAACAAAATACACCCATGCAGCATTTGAAAGCAAATGGATCAAAATTATGAGACAGGCAGCAATTTGAAAAGTAAATAACCGGCAATTTTAAAGAATGCTGCAATTTGGCTAATTTTTGACGACCCGCAAAAACATTCATTTTCCAAGAGAAGACTACCTAAGAAGCATTCGTAATAATTGAAAGCAGTATGATCACAATTATAGGAGCTTTCTGCCATTGGAGGAACATGTTGTTTAATTATTTCTAAAGAGACAACTGCCCTTTTTCTCAAGATCGAAACAATGTCTCTCATAACTTAAATTTGTGCTTAATGACTAAATTGATCTTTTATTTTTGCAGCAATGGATAGAATTCCAGAAGATATATTGCTGAACATTTTCTCATACCTGGATAAGAAAACGTTGTGCCTTGGCGTCCGCTTTGTGTGCCACCGGTGGCTACGCATACAAAAAGATGCATCGTTGTGGAGAACATTTAATGTACCTATGCACTTTACTGAAACTAGAGTCATGCTGATGATGGGCGATGTAGGTTATCATATAGAACATTTAAATTGCGATAACAGTATCGATCTGCCATATACTTGTTTTCAAACCACTGGCTCTCACGAGGTAATATTTCCCAAGATGAAAACAGTTCAAAAAGCGAAAATTGTAAAACACTTACGCTTGAATATATGAAGCACTTAAATATGATATTTCCCAATTTAGAAGTCTTGGAGGGTATCAAAACATGTGATACTCATCAACATTTGGAATCTCTAGTGGATGGATTAGAATGCCAGTCATATTTTCCTAATCTCAAGACGATCGTTGATAGGCCTAATGCATGTTATGGTACAATAATCACGTCTGATGAATTAGAGTCGATGAAAAAGGTTAATTGGTTAAACAGTTTGAAAATGCTATCTGAAAAGTGCCACCGTGTATCTGGTTACAAATGTTGTGATGGATATGGGTATTTAGACGATGGTAGCCTGCTTAAAATAGGCAAGGCTTGCAAATCTTTGAAGTTATTCCATTTAGACTATACGTGTACCTTTTCGGATTTTGTATTTAAACAGTTCTTAAGTTTACATGGGGGTTTAATAGAGGACCTTGAATTGAAAAACTTTCATTTTTCTGTTAAAAAGTTAAATGTTATCATAGAATTCTGCCCAAACCTCAAGTCATTGGTTCTGAAGCTAAAACCGCATCAAAATCTGACAAGGGCAAACGCTGATGAGGTTATTTTCTCTTCACCATGGACAAAATTACGAACAATACATATCGCGACAGATAAAACCCATCATGCCGTGTCTCCGGCTTTGTCAAAACTGATCTACTTTAGCTGTAAATTAGTTCGCGATTTAACATTATGGCATGTGCGGATGACTGGAGTTGACATATCTGATGTATTTCATAACTGTCGGTATTTGTCATGTATACGTTTATTTCATTTCACTTGGATCAAATGGATGACCAAGCACTTCTGTCACTTACTACACTACCAGGGCTTAAGGAAGTGTGTATGGAGAACGTTCCCGTGACACCGAAAGGCGTCATCAGTTTCATTCAAAACGCCAGTAGACTGTTGGAATTGAAAATGTATGGGCGCTGGCGTGGCCTAGATATTACTCAGGATGCCTCAGAAACAGGCTCTAGTCATAATCCCATCGATAATATAAGAGTCATAACGGTTTTCGCAAACGCACCTTTTTGGTTTTTGCTATGGATTGCCGTTAACTGTCCAAAGGTCACATACTTTGGAAATATTACTATGCTTTCGTCCGATCAATTCAGAGTCTTAATTGAGAGATGTGAATGTTTAGAAAGCCTGAAAATATCACAGGCAGATCTGGACACGAGTTATTTATCTACTGTGGCAAAGACGTATACTAAATTAGTGAAACTTGAAATTTTGAACAGCATTGAAAATGTTGATTTTAAAGTTTTTGAACTGTTACTTAGAAATTGCCCTAACTTGGAAAGCATCTTAATAATGAAATTAGGATTGAGAAGAATGGTCTGGGAAAACGTACATCAAACACTACAGGAGACAATACGGCGTCATCGAATGCAGTGTTTTTCGTGCAGCCGCGCTTCTATTCGCATTGTTGTGATTACCGATTTCTGCCGAAGCATTATCTGGGTCATCTCTCACAATCCCATGCTGAATTGGATAAATGATGATAACAATTCTTCATTTGAACATTCGAGTTTGACTTTTCTTGACAGATACTCCATTCAAAAATATGCATGACTAGACCATGCCATATACACATAGTATACATATCTTGGCACTACAATATGTGTTAAATAAAAAGGCATAGACATTTGGTACCCCATTGTAAAGCTGTCTTACAAAATAATTTCTAAAATTCCTATACTTGAAGAAATGTTTTCTCCTTATTAATTTAAAATTTCTATTTTGTAATTTAATTTTTTGCTATGTAGAATTTTCCTCTTTATTTCTCAATAGCTAGTGAGAAGATCATAAAAGACTTGATTTAGTGAATACTCCCGAAGCAGTGTGAAAGTATTCTGTAATGATTTCTACTTTAACGGGGCCGCTAGGAGGAATGTATTAGCAGTCACTTTTTCATTCGACATTTTGCCGACTGTGACATGTTTCTAAAATGATAACTTGTTTTGTGCAAAAGTTTATTCCTTGTGCATGGAATTCTCTTAATATATGCATATGAAAACACAGTAACGTTTATGGTTTCTGCATGATATAATTTTGAAAAATTATGTGACAAGTTAATTTCCTGATTTTTATTTCATGAAACACTAGACTGAAAAATTTGTCAACAAGTTAAGCACTTTAACTTATATTCTTGGAGGGCTTATACGTAATCTCTGTTTGTCACAAATATTACATACACAGAGAAGTAATTGTTATAAGAATAAGGTTGTTGACTTGAAAAATGCTATTCGTATATTTTACTGTGCTATTATTCGCATTTCACAAAATAGAAATTGAAAATAAAGTTTTCTACAAAAAAGAAAAGTATGATTGCTATTGTAGAAAATACTGAACACGCAATAATCCTTTAATTAATGATTCTTTCGTTCATTGTCCTTAATTCAGAGTACTTAACATACACATAATAACATGATGACGTTTTATGTGCTTCAAGCTGCCTTGTGCGAGTTTGTTCTCAGCAAAATTCTTAAAAAATAACATTACTTGTAAGGAAACATTCTTTCACGGAAACATCTGTCATCGCAATACGGTGATGGAAAGCTAGATGAGATGTACTACCAATAGTGATGAGTGGACCCTTGGAATCTGCACCTGTAGGTTGTCAAACGGTCTGCCTGGATGAGTGTTCCCATGTCTTTCCGTAGCTGTTCATTGGTGTGATGGAGTATATGTAGCGGTAGCGTTCCGACCACTGTAAAGACTTGTTGCTATTAATGAATACGTTCTGTACTCAACGTAACAATGGGAATCTTTGTACCCGCATAATTAAGCATGAAATTATGTGTGCTATAATACAGATTTGATATGATACTCAAATTTTAAATACTCGATAATGACTGGTGTTTTAAGAACCAGGTGATGGCTGTGTAGACTTTGAATAATGTCTATCCGCCCACATTGCCTCCACCTTTACAACCTAACGTCAACACTTATACTCACAAAGGCTTCGAATTTCGAATTTCTCGTATCTCTAAGTTTAGGTAGATCTCCCTTCTAATACTCATAAAAAGCGAAACAACACTTTATCGTTGCATTTTGAAAAGGCTCTTCTACCGAAGCGCTGGAATATATGTTTATCACTACAAAATTGCCTTAGAGATTTTTCAAATAGACGCTATTATGAGTACACCTCTAAAAGGTTACCACTGGTATCACACTCTAACTGTCCTAATGTCGCCAATGGTCGTCTAACACAGGAATGTTTTTGCAGTTCAGCAATGCTGGCCCAGCGTTAAAGGTTTAGAGAACTACGCCACGAATTCGTCGTAAGTAAGCTGTCCTTTACACCAAACGAAGATTAAGCTGATCAAACCAGATGAACAGAACACATTCCCAATACCTAGTTCTGATGTCATACATGTCCTTTCCCTTTTCTCTCCAGCAGTCAGACAAGCGGAAGAGGTTACACTAATCCTCCGTCGAGCTTTCTTCACGTCAGTTACAGTTGCCAAACCCTAAATAAACTTACAAATCTGAGTCGACTTGAAGCGATTTGAAGTCACCTTGGGGAAATTTTTTACCTTGAAAAATATACGTTAAAGTTTAAATCACAGAGTGACTCTTAATGTAACTAAATGGAGGAGATGGAGTCCGTATATGAGACGAAAATAATTTTATCTCATTGGTTTTCGAGAAAAACAGTGGTTTTGTAAGTTAGTCCCTGCAGAGAAGAATGGAATCCGAAATTCGCTTTTTCTGTGTCCCGTGAATAAATATACTTTTGAATACGGCCCTGCTATATGGTCGAAGTCAAAGTCAAAATTTAACATTCCTATATCGTGTGTGTGCTAAACTGTCTTCGCATAAGAGGCATATTGTGGTAGCATGGGAAATCACAAAATCTGGTCGTGTCATTATCTGGACACTAAGCGCATAACTTATGCATAAGGGATGCACTAAACGGCCGAATATTCCGTCGAAACAATGCCTATAAGATAAATCCTAATCGGGAGAGATGTGCGATATGCAGATAAACATTTGCTTAATTTTGTATGTTTTGAAATGATTTGCGGAAGTTTTGACTTGTCAACAGGAAATTATTCATTAAATGTAGAAATTCTCAGGTGTTATTTTTTTCAAACAAAATACATGAAGTCAAACACACAAGACACAAAAAAGACGAGTCTATTTAGGGATTTTAAAATAGAAAATTTACAAAATATATAATGGAGAACGACAGAGTTTGTGGATTTGCGTTGGAACCATTTGATCTGTAACCGCTTACATGTTACAGAATCTTGCTGGGAGCTACTGGGATATTGGTATTTGCTGCCATAGTCCGATACATGGAAGATGCCCAATCCAAACGTCTAGCTTCCCGACCTCATCCGGTGGAGACCTGCCCTAACTTGTCCTCAATAGTGCAAGAAGGAATGAAGTTCAGGGGCGAAATTTCAGATATCACAGATCTAGCACAGCTTTTTTCACTAAAAGCGATTAATACATTATACGCCTTGCCCCTTCAATTAATTCTACATCTATGAAACAGGTCAGTTACTTTCGAAGTACAACTGGCTCTCAATCTCCATCTTGTGACATGCAGTACTGATTGAAGTCAACTACCTAACTGTGCTGTACAGTTTTGGGTATGGAAGGACAGGGGTTGCTTTATGCAGTGCTCACTTTCACACCATGACTACCGTTACGCACCAGTCCGAAGCGCTAACCACTCATAATCCACTAAGAGACTGGATTTAGATATTACATAGATATTCAGGGCCGCGGTCCACACAGTGACATAAAAATCATGACGGATCAGTGTGTGATTTAACATTAGAGGATGTGTGGACGACTGGAATAGACATACGTGATGTGCTTCAAAATTGTCCGAATTTGCCACGCTCAAGGTTAACTCATTCGGATGATATTATGATCAAATACTTCTGTCACTTGCTTCACTCCATGGTTTGGAGACAATTTGTTGGAAGAACGTACCTGTTACACCTGAGGGCATCATCGATTTAATTTAAAAGTCCAGTAAATTCTTTGAATTTATACTATTCGAAGACTGGCGTGGCTTAGATATTGCATCGGCTATTTTGGAAACAGACCCTAGCCATTTTTCCTTGCAATGCTATCAAAGTCATAACGCCTTTCGTCAAGGTACCGTTTTGGTTTTTGTCATGGATTGCCGTTATCGGCCCCAAGCTCACATTTCACACTAAACTTATTTATGAGCAATGTGATGTCTTATGT
>OX457024.1:4640120-4645120 GCA_949752745.1 Protula sp. h YS-2021
CCAGTCACAACTCTCGGAGAAGATTGGAAAATTGGCTACTACATAAAAATTTCCAACAAAATACACCCATACAGCATTTGAAAGCAAATGGATCAAAATTATGAGACAGAAAGCAATTTGAAAAGTAAATAACCGGCAATTTTAAAGAATGCTGCAATTTGGCTAATTTTTGACGATCCGCAAAAACATTCACTTTCCAAGAGAAGACTATCTAAGAAGCATTCGTAATAATTGAAAGCAGTATGATCACAATTATAGGAGCTACCATTGGAGTAACATGTTGTTTAATTATTTCTAAAGAGACAACTGCCCTTTTTCTCAAGATCGAAACAATGTTTCTCATAACTTAAATTTGTGCTTAATGACTAAATTGATCTTTTCTTTTTGCAGCAATGGATAGAATTCCAGAAGATATATTGCTGAGCATTTTCTCATACCTGGATAAGAAAACGTTGTGCCTTGGCGTCCGCTTTGTGTGCCACCGGTGGCTCCGCATACAAAAAGATGCATCGTTGTGGAGAACATTTAATGTACCTATGCACTTTACTGAAACTAGACTCATGCTGATGATGGGCGATGTAGGTTATCATATAGAGCATTTAAAATGCGAAAACAGTATCGATCTGCCATATACTTGTTTTCAAACCATTGGCTCTCACGAGGTGATATTTCCCAATATGAAAACAGTATATCTCCCTCATAGTTCAAGGGAAAGCGAAAATTCTAAAACACTTACGCTTGAATATATGAAGCACTTAAATATGATATTTCCCAATTTAGAAGTCTTGGAGGGCATCGAAAAATGTGGTACTCATCAACATTTGGAATCTCTGGTGGATGTATTAGAATGCCAGTCATATTTTCCTAATCTCGAAACGATCGTTGACAGGCCTAATGCATGTTATGGTACAATAATCACGTCTGATAAATTAGAGTCGATGAAAAAGGTTAATTGGTTAAACAGTTTGAAAATGCTATCTGAAAAGTGCCACCGTGTATCTGGTTACAAATGTTGGAATGGATATGGGTATTTAGACGATGACAGCCTGCTTAAAATAGGCAAGGCTTGCAAATCTTTGAAGTTATTTCACTTAGACTATGCGTGTACCTTTTCGGATTTTGTATTTAAACAGTTCTTAAGTTTACATGGGGGTTTAATAGAGGACCTTGAATTGAAAAACTTTCATTTTTCTGTTAAAAAGTTAAATGATATCATAGAATTCTGCCCAAACCTCAAATCATTGGTTCTGAAGCTAAAACCGCATCAAACTCTGACAAGGGCAACCGCTGATGAGGTTATTCTCTCTTCACCATGGACAAAATTACGAACAATGAATATCGCGACAGATAAAACACATCATGCCGTGTCTCCGGCTTTGTCAAAACTGATCTATTTTAGCTGTAAATTAGTTCGCGATTTAACATTATGGCATGTGCAGATGACTGGAATTGACATATCCGATGTATTTTATAACTGTCGGTATTTGTCATGTATACGTTTATTTCATTTGGATCAAATGGATGATGAAGCACTTCTGTCACTTACTACACTACCAGGGCTTAAGGAAGTGTGTATGGAGAACGTTCCCGTGACACCGAAAGGCGTCATCAGTTTCATTCAAAACGCCAGTAGACTGTTGGAATTGAAAATGTATGGGCGCTGGCGTAGCTTAGATATTACTCAGGATGCCTCAGAAACAGGCTCTAGTCATAATCCCATCGATAATATAAGAGTCATAACGGTTTTCGCCAACGCACCTTTTTGGTCTTTGCTATGGATTGCCGTTAACTGTCCAAAGGTCACATACTTTGGAAATATTACTATGCTTTCGTCCGATCAATTCAAAGTCTTAATTGAGAGATGTGAATGTTTAGAAAGCCTGAAAATATCACAGGCAGATCTGGACACGAGTTATTTATCTACTGTGGCAAAGACGTGTACTAAATTAGTGAAACTTGAAATTTTGAACAGCATTGAAAATGTTGATTTTAAAGTTTTTGAACTGTTACTTAGAAATTGCCCTAACTTGGAAAGCATCTTAATAATGAAATTAGGATTGAGAAGAATGGTCTGGGAAAACGTACATCAAACACTACAGGAGACAATACGGCGTCATCGAATGCAGTGTTTCGTGCAGCCGCGCATCTATTCGCATTTTTGTGATTACCGATTTCTGCCGAAGCATTATCTGGGTCAACTCTCACAATCCCATGCTGAATTGGATAAATGATGATAACAATTCTTCATTCGAACATTTGAATTTGACTTTTCTTGACAGATACTCCATTCAAAAATACGCATGACTAGACCATGCCATATACACAAAGTTTACATATGCACTGCAATGTGTGTTAAATAAAAAGGCATAGACATTTGGTATCCCATTGTAAAACTCTGCTACAAAATAATTTCTAAAATTCCTATACTTGAAGAAATGTTTTCTATTTCTATTTCTATTTCTATTTTGTAATTTAATTTTTTGCTATGTGCAATTTTCCTCTTTATTCCACAATATCTAGTGAGAAGATCATAAAAAGACTTGATTTAGTGAATACTCCCGAAGCAGTGTGAAAGTATTCTGTATTGATTTCTACTTTAACGGGGCCGCTAGGAGGAATGTATTAGCAGTCACTTTTTCATTCGACATTTTGCCGACTGTGACATGTTTCTAAAATGATAACTTGCTTTGTGCAAAAAGTTTATTCCTTGTGCATGGAATTCTCTTAATATATGAATATGAAAACACAGTAACATTTATGGTTTTCTGCATGATATAATTTTGAAAAATTATGTGACAAGTTAATTTCCTGATTTTTATTTCCATGAAGCACTAGACTGACAATTGTGTCAACAAGTTAAGCACTTTAGCTTGTATTCTTGGAGGGCTTATACGTAATCTCTGTTTGTCACAAATATTGCATACACAGAGAAATAATTTTTTATAAGAATAAGGTTGTTGACTTGAAAAATGCTATTCGTATATTTTACTGTGCTATTATTCGCATTTCACAAAATAGAAATTGAAAATAAAGTTTTCTACAAGAAAGAAAAGTGTGGTTGCTATTGTATAAAATACTGAACACGCAATAATCCTTTAATTAATGATTCTTTCATTCATTGTCCTTAATTCAGAGTACATAATAAAGTTACTTAACATACACATAATAACATGATTACTTTTTGTGTGCTTTAAGCTGCCTTGTGCGAGTTTGTTCTCAGAAACATTCTTAAAAAATAGCATTACTTGTAAGGAAACATTCTTTCACGGAAACATCTGTCATCTCAATGCGGTGATTGAAAGCTAGATGAGATATTCTACCAATAGTGATGAGTGGACCCTTGGAATCTGTACCTGTAGGTTGTCAAACGGTCTGCCTGGATGAGTGTTCTAATGTCTTTCCGTAGCTGTTCATTGGTGTGATGGAGTATATGTAGCGGTAGCGTTCCGACCACTGTAAAGACTTGTTGCTATTAATGAATACGTTCTGTACTCAACGTAACAATGGTAATCTTTGTACCCGCATAATTAAGCATGAAATTATGTGTGCTATAATACAGATTTGTTATGAGACTCACATTTTAAATACTCGATGACTGGTGTTTTAAGAACCAGTTGATGGCTGCGTAGACTTTGAATAATGTCTATCCGCCCACATTGCCTCCACCTTTACAACCTAACGTCAACACTTATACTTCACGAAGGCTTCGAATTTCGAATTTCTCGTATCTCTAATTTTGGGTAGATCTCCCTTCTAATAATCATGAAAAGCGAAACAACACTTTATCGTTGCATTTTGAAAAGGCTCTTCCACCGAAGCGCTGGAATATATGTTTATCACTACAAAATTGCCTTAGAGATTTTTCAAATAGACGCTGTTATGAGTACACCTCTAAAAGGTTACCACTGGTATTACACTCTAACTGTCCTGATGACGCCAATGGTGATCTAACACAGGAATGTTTTTGCAGTTCAGCAATGCTGGCCCAGCGTTAAGGGTTTAGAGAGCTACGCCACGAATTCGTCGTAAGTAAACTGTCCTTTACACATAACGAAGATTAAGCTGATCAAACCGGATGAACAGAACGCATTCCCAATACCTAGTTCTGATGTCATACGTGTCCCTTCCCTTTTCCCTTCAGCAGTCAGACAAGCGGAAGAGGTTACACTAATCCTCCGTCGAGCCTTCTTCACGTCAGTTACAGTTGCCAAACCCTAAACAACCAACCAAGGAAACAAACCTGTGGGACAGACTACACAGTAGTAGATCTTGTAGCCAACCAAATTCCGTTCAAATAGCAAGGTCACCAAGAGATGCGTTCTGTGCTCGGGAAAAAGGCGAAGACTTAGTATCTTGAAAAACGTCGTCGCCCGCAGGTAAAGCTAGGTTATTTCTCTGTTCCATTACAAGAGAAAGGACTAGTCCGATGACTGAATGAAGGATATATCCTACCCTTCCAACAATAGCCTAAGGATCTGAAATCGCCTCCACTCCATATTTCTACTCTATATTTCTGAGTTTGATTTGATGACACCTGTGAGTGCATTAATTTGTGAATTGCTTTTTTTAAATAATTAATACTGAAGTTTTCCGTTTTTGTTCAAGTACTTGTCGAAAAGTGCAACATTGATACTCCTTTCTACAGTGCCATTAAAGTTACTTCATATGATACTTAATCAAATTTCCGACTGGATTTCTAACTGATATTTTTTTTCGATTTTTCAAATAGCCCAACTTCGAGAGCGTACCGGCCTTTATCACTATCACTTGTTTTCTTTGCAAATAGTAAATATATCGGTCTATTTTGGTAATGGCAAAAGTTGCAATTCACGTTTTAACTTACATGACATATGTTATTAACAATGCACATAAAGGATTGAAACATATGAAGGATATCATACTATGATGGGTTCGCTAGCGTAATGACTTATCAGTTACTTTTTTATTCAGAATTTTACTTGCTGCGATAGGTGTCTAACGCTAAATGGTTGAAGTGTAGC
>OX457024.1:4650120-4703784 GCA_949752745.1 Protula sp. h YS-2021
ATGAAATGACATGTAGCAGACATGTAAATAGCAGCAGGAAATCAAAGCTTCACTGGATCATATCTGTCGCAGCGGCTGAAAACAGAGGAGGAAGACGTAACGCTGCAAAGATAGGTGAAATAACAAAAAGCTGAAAAAAATTTTCTTGTGCTCGAAACAAGTTTCCAAAACTATCTCTGGCAGATCAAAAGCCTCTTCTCCATCCCAAAAAGGGTATATTTTCTCGGAGAACTTCTATAAAATTTAAAAGCAATCCGACTAAAATTACATAAAAGAAAAGAACCGAATTTAAAAATGGATCCCTAAAACTTTTTAAATACCTGTATTAGGCGAAGTCGTTAAAATGTAATTGTTCAAAAAGAGACTTTTTAGGACACATTTGTACAAAATTTGAAGCAGTCTGGTCAAAAATATGATAGACGAAATTCGGTACTCAAACTATTTCAACGCTGACATTCAGCCAATCTTTGATTGGCATGCAAAGAAACTGCACAGACTGCCAAAAATACATTAGCACATTATTCCAAAGCAATTTGATTTAAATTGCGAAGAAAAAACCTTTCAAAATTTAGTTGCTGACAAATTTTAAATATGACTCCAAAATGGCAAAATGTAGTTTTTAAATAAAAATTTCTTAGGACATATTCTTGCATAATTTGAAAGACGTTTTAACACAAGAAGCTTTTTGCTACCAAACAATTCAATAATACGCCATTGAGTAATTGTTTAGCGAGGTACCGCTCTGCCAAGAAATTGTTCAAGAGAGGACTATTCAGGACTCAAACGTTTATTCCAGTCACAACTCTCGGAGAAGATTG
Source organism: Protula sp. h YS-2021 (assembly GCA_949752745.1). Classification (NCBI taxonomy): domain Eukaryota; kingdom Metazoa; phylum Annelida; class Polychaeta; order Sabellida; family Serpulidae; genus Protula; species Protula sp. h YS-2021. The sequence continues at coordinate 4,650,939 of OX457024.1, forward strand.
GAAAATTGGCTACTACATAAAAATTTCCAACAAAATACACCCATACAGCATTTGAAAGCAAATGGATCAAAATTATGAGACAGAAAGCAATTTGAAAAGTAAATAACCGGCAATTTTAAAGAATGCTGCAATTTGGCTAATTTTTGACGATCCGCAAAAACATTCACTTTCCAAGAGAAGACTATCTAAGAAGCATTCGTAATAATTGAAAGCAGTATGATCACAATTATAGGAGCTACCATTGGAGTAACATGTTGTTTAATTATTTCTAAAGAGACAACTGCCCTTTTTCTCAAGATCGAAACAATGTTTCTCATAACTTAAATTTGTGCTTAATGACTAAATTGATCTTTTCTTTTTGCAGCAATGGATAGAATTCCAGAAGATATATTGCTGAACATTTTCTCATACCTGGATAAGAAAACGTTGTGCCTTGGCGTCCGCTTTGTGTGCCACCGGTGGCTCCGCATATAAAAAAGATGCATCGTTGTGGAGAACATTTAATGTACCTATGCACTTTACTGAAACTAGACTCATGCTGATGATGGGCGATGTAGGTTATCATATAGAGCATTTAAAATGCGAAAACAGTGTCGATCTGCCATATACTTGTTTTCAAACCATTGGATCTCACGAGGTGATATTTCCCAATATGAAAACAGTATATCTCCCTCATAGTTCAAGGAAAAGCGAAAATTCTAAAACACTTACGCTTGAATATATGAAGCACTTAAATATGATATTTCCCAATTTAGAAGTCTTGGAGGGCATCTAACATGTGGTACTCATCAACATTTGGAATCTCTGGTGGATGTATTAGAATGCCAGTCATATTTTCCTAATCTCGAAACGATCGTTGACAGGCCTAATGCATGTTATGGTACAATAATCACGTCTGATAAATTAGAGTCGATGAAAAAGGTTAATTGGTTAAACAGTTTGAAAATGCTATCTGAAAAGTGCCACCGTGTATCTGGTTACAAATGTTGGAATGGATATGGGTATTTAGACGATGACAGCCTGCTTAAAATAGGCAAGGCTTGCAAATCTTTGAAGTTATTTCACTTAGACTATTCGGATTTTGTATTTAAACAGTTCTTAAGTTTACATGGGGGTTTAATAGAGGACCTTGAATTGAAAAACTTTCATTTTTCTGTTAAAAAGTTAAATGATATCATAGAATTCTGCCCAAACCTCAAGTCATTGGTTCTGAAGCTAAAACCGCATCAAAATCTGAAAAAGGCAACCGCTGACGAGGTTATTTTCTCTTCACCATGGACAAAATTACGAACAATACATATCGCGACAGATAAAAAACATCATGCCGTGTCTCCGGCTTTGTCAAAACTGATCTATTTTAGCTGTAAATTAGTTCGCGATTTAACATTATGGCATGTGCAGATGACTGGAATTGACATATCCGATGTATTTTATAACTGTCGGTATTTGTCATGTATACGTTTATTTCATTTGGATCAAATGGATGATGAAGCACTTCTGTCACTTACTACACTACCAGGGCTTAAGGAAGTGTGTATGGAGAACGTACCTGTGACACCGAAAGGCGTCATCAGTTTCATTCAAAAGGCCAGTAGACTGTTGGAATTGAAAATGTTTGGGCCCTGGCGTGGCTTAGATATTACTCAGGATGCTTCAGAAACAGGCTTTAGTCACAATCCCTTCAATAATGTAAGAGTTATTACGGTTTTTGCTAACGCACCTTTTTGGTTTTTGCTATGGATAGCCGTTAACTGTCCAAAGGTTACATACTTTGGGTATATTACTAAGCTTTCGTCCGATCAATTCAGAGTCTTAATTGAGAAATGTGACTGTTTAGAAAGCCTGAAAATATCACAGGCAGATCTGGACACGAGTTATTTATCTACTGTGGCAAAGACGTGTACTAAATTAGTGAAACTTAAAATTTTGAACAGCATTGAAAATGTTGATTTTAAAGTTTTTGAACTGTTACTTAGAAATTGCCCTAACTTGGAAAGCATCTTAATAATGAAATTAGGATTGAGAAGAATGGTCTGGGAAAACGTACATCAAACAATACAGGAGACAATACGGCGTCATCGAATGCAGTGTTTTTCGTGCAGCCGCGCATCTATTCGCACTTTTGTGATTACCGATTTCTGCCGAAGCATTATCTGGGTCATCTCTCACAATCCCATGCTGAATTGGATAAATGATGATAACAATTCTTCATTCGAACATTCGAGTTTGACTTTTCTTGACAGATACTCCATTCAAAAATATGCATGACTAGACCATGCCATATACACATAGTATACATATCTTGGCACTACAATATGTGTTAAATAAAAAGGCATAGACATTTGGTACCCCATTGTAAAGCTGTCTTACAAAATAATTTCTAAAATTCCTATACTTGAAGAAATGTTTTCTCCTTATTAATTTAAAATTTCTATTTTGTAATTTAATTTTTTGCTATGTGCAATTTTCCTCTTTATTCTACAAAATCTAGTGAGAAGATCATAAAAAGACTTGATTAAGTGAATACTCCCGAAGCAGTGTGAAAGCATTCTGTAATGATTTCTACTTTAACGGGGCCGCTAGGAGGAATGTATTAGCAGTCACTTTTTCATTCGACATTTTGCCGACTGTGACAGGTTTCTAAAATGATAACTTGTTTTGTGCAAAAAGTTTATTCCTTGTGCATGAAATTATCTTAATATATGCATATGAAAACACAGTAACGTTTATGGTTTTCTGCATGATATAATTTTGAAAAATTATGTGACAAGTTAATTTCCTGATTTTTATTTCATGAAGCACTAGACTGACAAATTTGTCAACAAGTTAAGCACTTTAGCTTGTATTCTTGGAGGGCTTATACGTAATCTCTGTTTGTCACAAATATTACATATACAAAGAAGGAATTTTTTTATAAGAATAAGGTTGTTGACTTGAAAAATGCTATTCGTATATTTTACTGTGCTATTATTCGCATTTCACAAAATAGCAAATTGAAAATAAAGTTTCCTACAAGAAAGGAAAGTGTGGTTGCTATTGTAGAAAATACTGAACACGCAATAATCCTTTAATTAATTATTCTTTCATTCATTGTCCTTAATTCAGAGTACATAATAAAGTTACTTAACATACACATAATAACATGATGACTTTTTGTGTGCTTTAAGCTGCCTTGTGCGAGTTTGTTCTCAGAAACATTCTTTAAAATAACATTACTTGTAAGGAAACATTCTTGAATGGAAACATCTGTCATCGCAATGCGGTGATGGGAAGCTAGATGAGATATACTACCAACAGTGATGAGTGGACCCTTGGAATCTGCACCTGTAGGTTGTCAAACGGTCTGCCTGGATGAGTGTTCTGATGTCTTTCCGTAGCTGTTCATTGGTGTGATGGAGTATATGTAGCGGTAGCGTTCCGACCACTGTAAAGATTTGTTGCTATTCCTGAATACGTTCTGTACTCAACGTAACAATGAGAATCTTTGTAACCGCATAATTAAGCATGAAATTATGTGTGCTATAATACAGATTTGTTATGATACTCAAATTTTAAATACTCGATAATGACTGGTGTTTTAAGAACCAGGTGATAGCTGTGTAGACTTTGAATAATGTCCATCCACCCACATTGCCTCCACCTTTAGAACCTAACGTCAACACTTATACTTCACAAAGGCTTCGCATTTCGAGTTTCTCGTATCTCTAATTTTAGGTAGATCTCCCTTCTAATAATCATGAAAAGCGAAACAACACTTTATCATTGCATTTTGAAAAGGCTCTTCCACCGAAGCGCTGGAATATATGTTTATCACTACAAAATTGGCTTAGAGATTTTTCATATAGACGCTGTTATGAGTACACCTCTAAAAGGTTACCACCGGTATTACACTCTAACTGTCCTGATGTCGCCAATTGTGGTCTAACACAGGGATGTTTTTGCAGTTCAGCAATGCTGGCCCAGCGTTAAGGGTTTAGAGAACTACGCCACGAATTCGTGGTAAGTAAACTGTCCTTTACACCTAACGAAGATTAAGCTGATCAAACCAGATGAACAGAACACATTCCCAATACCTAGTTCTGATGTCATACATGTCCTCTCCCCTTTCCCTCCAGCAGTCAGACAAGCGGAAGAGGTTACACTAATCCTCCGTCGAGCTTTCTTCACGTAAGTTACAGTTGCCAAACCCTAAACAACCAAACCTGTGGGACAGACTACACAGTAGTAGAGGTTGTAGCCAACCAAAATGTCGCTCAAAGAGGAAGGTCACCAAGAGATGCGTTCTGATGCTCGGAAAGGACTAGTCCGCTGGCTGAATGAAGGATATATCCTACCCTTCCAACAATAGCCTAAGGATCTAAAATCGCCTCCACTCCATATTTCTATATTAATGTGAGTGCATTAATTTGAGAATTGCGCTTTTAAAATAATTAATACTGAGGTTTTTCGTTTTTGTTCAAGTACTTGTCGAAAAGTGCAATATTGATACTCCTTTCTACAGTGCCATTAAAGTTACTTCATATGATACTTAATCAAATTTCCGACTGGATTTCTAACTGATATTTTTTTCGATTTTTCAAATAGCCCAACTTCGAGAGCGTACCGGCCTTTATCACTATCACTTGTTTTCTTTGCAAATAATAAATACATCGGTCTATTATGGTAATGGCAAAAGTTGCAATTCACGTTTTAACTTAGATGCAGAAAATATTAGTGCAAAAGAAGGAGTAGCTTCCTGCATGACATATGTTATTAGCAATACACATAAAGGATTGAAACACATGAAGGATCTCATACTATGATGGGTTCGCTAGCGTAATGACTTATCAGTTACTTTTTCATTCAGAATTTTACTTGCTGCGATAGGTGTCTAACACAAAATGGTTAAAGTGTAGCAGTTCTGCACTGACATTTGTAAATATTTTACAAATTTACAAACTTACAAATCTGATTCGACTTGAAGCGATTTGAAGTGACCTTGGGGAAACTTTTTACCGTGAAAAATATACGTTAAAGTTTAAATCACAGAGTGACTCTTAATGTAACTAAATGCAGGAGATGGAGTCCGTATATGAGACGACAATAATTTTATCTCATGTGGTTTTCGAGCAACAGTGGTTTTGTAAGTTAGTCCTTGCAGAGAATGGAATCCGAAATTTGCCCTTTCTGTGTCCCGTGAATAAATATACTTTTTAATACGGCCTTGCTATATGGTCGAAGTCCAAGTCAAAATTTAACATTCCTATATTGTGTGTGTGTTAAACTGTTTTCGCATAAGAAGCTTATTGTGGTAGCACGGAAAATCACAGCATCTGGTCGGGTCATTATCTGGACACTAAGCCCATAACTTATGCATAAGGGATGCACATGGAAGGCCGAATATTCCTTCGAAACAATGCCTACAAGATAAATTCTAATCGGGATAGATGTGCGATATGCAGATAAATATTTGCTTAATTTTGTATGTTTTGAAATGATTTGCGGAAGTTTTGACTTGTCAACAGGAAATTATTCATTAAATGTAGAAATTCTCAGGTGTTATTTTTTTTCAAACAAAATACATGAAGTCAAACGCACAAGACACAAAAAAGACGAGTCTATTTAAGGACTTTAAAATGGGAAATTTACAAAATATATAATGGAGAACGACAGAGTTGGTAGATTTGCGTTGGAACCATTTGCTCTGTTACAGAATCATGTTGGAAGCTACTGGGATATTGATATTTGTTGTCATAGTCCGATATATGGAAGACTCCCAATCCGAACTTTAGCGCTTCCCCACCTCACCCGGAGGAGACCTGCCCCGCCTTGTCCTCAATAGCGCAAGAAGGAATGAAGTTCAGGGACGAAATTTCAGATATCACAGATCTAGCACAGCTATTAACACATCATAAGCCTTGCCCCTTCAATTAATTCTACATCTATTAAACAGGTTACTTTCGAAGTACAACTAGCTCTCAATCTCCATCTTGTGACATGCAGTACTGATTGAAGTCGACTATCTAACCGTGCTGTACAGTTTTGGGTATGGAAGGACAGGGGTTGCTTCATGCAGTGCCCACTTTCACACCATGACTACCGTTACGCACCAGTCATAAGCGCTAACCACTCATAACCCACTAAGAGACTGGATTTAGATATTATCTAAGATATTCAGGGCAGCTGTCCACGCAATGACATAAAAATCATGACGGCTCAGTGTGTGATTTAACATTACAGGATGTGTAGATGACTGGAATAGACATACATGATGTGTTTCAAAATTGTCGGAATTTGCCACGCTGAAGTATAACTCATTTGGATGAAATGGTGATCAAATACTTCTGTCACTTGCTTCATTCCATGTGTTTGGAGACAATGTGTTGGGAGAATGTACCTGCCACACCTAAAGGCGTCATAAATTTCATTCAAAAGTCCAGTAAATTCTTTGAATTTAAACTATTCGGACAATGTCGAGGCTTAGATATTGCATCGGATATTTCGGAAACAGACCCTAACCATATTCCGTACAATGCTATCAAAGTCATAACGCTTTCCGTCAAGGCACCGTTTTGGTTTTTGTCATGGATTACCGTTATCGGCCCCAAGCTCACATATTTCACACCAAACTTATTTACGAGCAATTTAATGTCATATCTCAAAATTGCAACTTTTTAGACAGCCAAGTAATATCAAAAAAGATCTAGATACGGTTTATTTTCTTATTGCAGAGCGAAAGTGCACAATTTCAACAAAACTTTGAAATTGTTTCCAGTATACAGAACGTTAATTTCGAAAATTTTCATTTTGTTACTCAAAAATTGCTCTCAACCAATAATCTTTGTGATAAGTAAAACAGAGGTTTAACGAATGACGCAGAAAGTCACAGATCAAACACTAGTGTAGACAATCAAGCGTTGTCTCACGCACTTAAGATCAAGGTATCATTATCCGGACATCCGAGGCATTTTCTGGATCCAGTTTTCTGGTAAGTTATCCATAAACAAGTATTATGAACGTCCTCTATATTGATATGGTTTCCTAACTTACATCATTTTGTAAAAACAACAATATGGTTGAATTTAAAAATTTTATATATCTGAAAAACATTTTTATATGTTTTTATATGTTTTTATTTCACAACTTTTAAAGCTACACATTTTTGCTTTTATTCTGTAATTCCCACTCTGCACATACCAGTGATACAGCTTCATTAGGGAGCATTTCTTTTGTAGAATAGAAGCTTGGTGTAATATCCGTCAGTCTCGGTTACCGAAAAATCATGCTTTAGACCACAAACATTACGCTTCCAACGATTTACATTCTGCCAATTAACGACATACTTTGCTAAAATATATTTAATCTGATGTTTCAGGTTTATTCACTTGTCGAGCGCAATATATTTGTGATTAATTCAAGCGCGCAACAATCCCAGGACATGAGTAGTAACAGCAAATAGGAACATACACATATATACATTCATGCAGGTATCAACATGGCGACATTTTGGGATATATTGTCCCTTTTTCACAATGACAGTTCGTGTGTGTCGACTTGTTACTTCGCATTGAATAAAATATGATATTAAAGTAAACTAATGTTTAAGTGAAAGTTAATGCATTGGTATTATTATGTTCTATCGCTTTTATAATCCCAGACTTGAACAATTTTACTAGCAATAAGTTTTGCACGTTGTATTATACCAATTTGAAACTGGAATAAGTTACACCTCTTTTATTGGAATCGTAGTGTACCAAAGTACCCCCAATCTACCCCCTTTTCAGAAATTTATGCTCTGCATCGGCTGGTTCCAAATTATAAATAAACGATAAATTCAATCCGTAGACGGAATATGTGTTTCAATGAGCTCCAGCAATACTTGATCATAATACCAAAGTACAAACAGTACACAGTATAAACAGTACAAACCCAGTACAACAATTTCCACTGCTGTTAATCTTGATTATAGGAAACAAGGAACGACCAGTTTAGAAAGGCCATATACATTTGAAAAATAACTTGGTGTTGCAATAATATATTCAAAAGTGTATTAAAATTTAATTAAATAAAATTTTTAGAACAATAAATATCATAGAAAATACCTGCAATTTTAAAGTATTTATTCCATTTATGTCATAGTGATGTGCAGTTTCGTAGAGCTGGTTAGAATATATAAATTTAACTGAACGGACGTCATATATAACGCTTATTATGCCGGAAGACTGACAACCCTAAATGAACTGCATTCACCGACATTTATCTGTTGCCTATTACTGTTATTATTATTATTATTATTACTATTATTATTATTATTATTATTATTATTAGTAGTAGTAGTAGTAGTAGTAGTGGTGGTAGGTGGTGGTAGCAGTAGTAGTAGTAGTAGTAGTAATTGTAATAGTAGTAGTAGTAGTAGTAGTAGTAGTAGTAGTAGTAGTAGCGGTTGTGGTGGCAGTAGTAGGTAGCTGTAGCAGTAGAAATAGTAGCCGTACTAGTAGTTTACAATTTGCTTCTTTGCTACAAAAGGGAAGTTGTCAAGTGACTGCTCCAAATGCTTCCGTTATAAGTTATTGACCATAGTACCAAAGCCTTAGTTCTTCATAATCTTTAAGTACAAATGATTTTACACGCTGCATAACTTGCATTTATTGGAATTGCTTTGATTAAGCCCTGCCTGTTGAAGGGCATGAGAAGCGTCACATGATATACATAGAGTCATTCACATCAAGGTCAAGGCTGCATTACTTTATTCAATAGTGCGCTATACAGATATTTACAGCCATGAATCATCCGGATATATCTGAAGTATTATGATTGACGTGGAGTGCTTGGTTCATTGTAAATAATATTTATTCAGTTAAAAATGAACTCTCTCCTCGGAATTAATTATAATATACACAATTGAGGATCTAATCAAGAATATAACGAATCAGTTTAATTAATTTAACACTTCAATTTATTCATCAAGCTAACTTTAGTTTGACGGATATGTATAAGTCTGTACTGTATTTATATTGCCAAATGAATCGGATTGCCAAATGAATTGGACAAGCAATTGAGCAGGTATATATTGATATTTTTTCTTGGCAGTTTGTGTGCTTCAGGTAAACTTTCAACTAAAACATACTGAAAAATTCATGCCGACTTATTTATGTATCTGTGTAATGAGTTTTTACTACAACTAGAACGTACGCAAAGATGGAAAGGTAAGCACTTCACAAGTGTTTTACAGTTTCCTGATCCTTCCCTTTCTTACAACAGCATACAGTTCTGAAATAAACACGGAATACCAAATGAAAATTACCCCTCCTAGTTTAACAAAATGGCGCATTTCCTTTAAATCGCTTGTCTTTCTCAAATTCTTCGTGACTTATATATTGATACATACTAACAAGATGACTACTTCGTAGTATATTTGAGACCAATTGGTGAATGCTCCTTCTATGAACTTGCACTTAGGATTTGACAGGACAGATATTGTGCCATATATAATGACATTTCATGACACTGTGATACATTGTAATGTTTTGTTTTGTCTAACTTCTGAAAACATTTATTGATCAGTTTCTTAGATGTTCTTACAGCGTTTTTGAAAATATTTGCCCCAAACTAAATTGATAGATGTGTTATTCAATGGTTTAATAAACAGCCTATGAGTGATGTACTTAGACTAAATATGATCGTAATCTCAAACCAAAGCAATAACATTTCTCCTTTCTGCTGTGAAAGGAAACTTGAAAAATATAAACAAAACGAGCTTTAGATATACTTTGTGCTGCGATTGAAAGTAGAAGGAGATGTGAAATATGGAACTGACAGGTGAAATCTCGGGTAGCTGAATAAAATTTTATCTTTCCCGAAACAGCTTTGCACACCCTCCCTCTCCTCTCATGCCCCCTCCCCGTAAAGGCAGTCTGCCACGCATTTTTGACATTCATCAACAAAACATAAATTATCGCCATTTAGCCAATTTTCATGGGATCATCAAAATATTTTTGAAAAGAAGCTTGTCCAAGAAATTTTCATAAAACATTGAAGCATTGCTAGTTGTTAGAGAAGAAAAGAATTGCTACCAAAATAGATTAAAATGACGTTATTAGCTAATTTCTATTCATATTAATACAATATTTAAAAGCTATTCTATCGAATTTGTGGAAGAAGCATTTTGAAAAAGTTATTTTAAATGACGCCATTTAGTCATTGTTTTCGAAAGTTTTCAAAAGAAGACCACATTTGAAACATTCTTGCAAACTTTCAAAGCAATGTAATCCAAATTGTGCCAGAAGAAGCCTTTTAAAATTAACTACTAAAATATTTTAAAATGCAAACATTCTTTTGTGAGTTACACCCTTCCCCAAAAGCATTCAAGAGGAGATCATCTTTGAAGCATTCATTCAAATTTGTTAAATTTCTGATAAAAAATTGGAAAAACAGATTGAAGATTAAAAATTTGTTTACAAAAGATTTTAAATACCTTTATTTGGCTAATTTTTATTGGATCTTTTCAAATATTTTCAAGAGATGAATATTTAAAGCAGTTTTGGAATTGCATTCGGAAAAGTTAAACTATCAACTGGCTTGTAGATGAGTAATGTACTAACACAGTTCTCTCTTTCGGTGTTGTAGATATAAGGGAATAGCCTGGCAATTGTGACAAAAAAATTAAAAAATCTAAAATTGGGTGTTGTGATTGCATTTTGAATAATACACTATGGTTTTTGTATTATAGGCCTTGTGTACATTTGTGAAATTCTTATTTCAATCTAAAATCAATCCATAAGTAGTTTTATGCAATGTAAGTAAGGGATGAAATTGATTTTCAGCATGTAACATTTGCTTTCGCATGCAACATTTTCCGTTGCTGTATGAAGCTTTCTAGCATTGCAGCAAACTATCTATATTACTTATTCGGTTATAAAAGACATATGCATTTTATCCTGTGATCAAAATAATATTTCTCATGATCAAAGATTTCAGTTTTTTGCAGCAATGGATAGAATTCCAGAAGATATTTTGCTGAAAATTTTCTCATACCTGGATAAGAGAACCTTATGCCTTGGCGTCCGCTTTGTGTGTCACCAATGGTTACGGATACAAAAAGACGCATCTCTTTGGAGGACATTTGCTCTACCTGTTCACTTTACAGAAACAAGGCTAAAACTACTGATGAATGATGTAGGTTATCAAATAAAGCATTTAGACTGTCATTACTGTATCGATCTGCAATATACTTGTTTTCTCAGAATTGGCTCTCTCTGGGTAACATTTCCCAATATGAAAACAATATATTTACCTATTAGATTAAGGGCTAGAGAAAATTGTAAAACACATCATGCGAAATATATGAGGCACTTAAGTAGGATATTTCCCAATTTGGAAGCCTTGAAAGGTGTCAAAGCATGTGACGTACATAATCATTTGGATCCTCTGGTAGATGTACTTGAATGTCAGTCATATTTTATTAATCTTGATATGATTTATGATAGACCTACCGCATGTTATGGCAAAATAGTCACGTCTAGTCAACAGTCAAACATTAAAAGGCTAAGATGGTTAAACAGTTTAGAAATGCTATCTAAAACGTGCCGTCGTATATCAGGTTACAAGTGTTACGATGGAGTTGGGTATTTAGATGATGACAGCCTGCTACAAATAGGCAATGCTTGCAAATCTTTGAAAAGGCTACATTTAGATTGTTCATTTACGTTTTCGGATTTAACATTCCAGCAATTTTTTAGTATTCATGGGTGTTTAATAGAAGATCTCAAATTGAAACACTTTCACTTTTCTGTTAAGAAGTTAAATGTGATCATAAAATGCTGTCCAAAACTCAAGTCAGTATATCTAAAGCTTCAGAGCATTCAGAATCTGCCAGAGTTAGGCGGCTATGAAGTTATAACAACATCATCATGGACACAAATGGAAAAAATGCACATCACAGTAGATAGAAATCATGATGTCGACTTACCCGCTTTGTCAAAAATGATCTATTCTAGTTGTAAGTCAGTTCGCGATTTAACATTAGAGGATGTACAGATGACTAGAGTTGACATGTGTGAGCTATTTCAAAACTGCAAGACTTTGTCTCGGATAAGTTTATCTCACTTATGTCACATGGATGATCAAGCACTTCTGTCAATTGCTACACACAACAGACTTCAGGAAGTGTGCTTAGCAGACGTGCCTGTAACGCCTAGAGGGGTAATCGACTTCATTAAAAAGGCCAGTACACTGCGGGAATTGAAAATGTTGGGGCCATGGCGTAACTTAGACAATACAGAGGATCTTCTGGAATCAGGTGTTGGCCATTATAGGATCAGTAACATAAGAAGCATAACCGTTTTCTCCAACGCGCCATTTTGGTTTTTGTCGTGGATTGTCGTTAATTCTGCAAAGCTCACAGACTTTAGATATAGTACTGAGCTTTTATTCGATCAATTTCGAAACTTGATCGAAAACTCCAAATATTTAGAAAGACTGTCAATTTCGCAATCAGATCTGGACACAAGATATTTAGCTTCTTTAGCAAGGAATTGTACTAAATTAGTGAAACTTGAAATTTGTGACGGCATTCAGAATGTTGATTTTGAAGTTTTTGAACTACTACTCAGAAATTGTCCTGACTTGGTAAAAATTTCAATCATTGTTCCTAATGCAAGGTTTAGAATAACGGCCTGGAAAAACGGTCGTGAAACACTAATGGAAGCAATAAGGCGTCATCGAATACAATGTTTCACACAGTATGGCGTCAAATCTTTTTGTTCTGATTACCGCTTTCTACCGAAGCATCTTTTGGGTCAAGTATCAGACAGTCATGCTGAGTTTGATACATGAGGTTAGCGATTCTTCATAAACACTAGAATCTATCATTTCTCTTTTACTCTATTGAGCAATACGCATGAGTAACTGAAGCCATTAACATATTGTATATGTTTAGCTTAAAGAGAACAACCATAACAGAGTGCGTTATTTTGACTCCATGTCCATGCTAAAGTCTTTTGAAATAGATCTTATAACAGAATTTCTAAAATGGATAGACTTAGATTGATCCCAAATTTCCGTTTTTCTACTCGATTCACTGTTAATTATGTTATTGTATCTTTTATATTCGGCGTTTGTAGCGCGAGCATCATGGGAACATTACATGATTGGGTGACTCCTAAAGCGGCGTGAAAGCATTATGTCTTCCTCACTAGTGTCATGTAGGCAGAACAAGCTCATAATGAATTTTCCTTTAAGACTTTTTCTGGCGGTTCCAAAACTACTAGTAAGTCTGTGCCAGACTTATGCTTGCTTCGTTGAAAATTAGTGGATCATGGCCAAAGTCTAACTGCCACATAAGATGAATATGCTCGTACAGTGCTAGAATTTGTTATAGCAGACAGCCTGGGTGTCAAGGTTGACACTGAATATATATATATATATATATATATATATATATATATATATATATATATATATATATATATATATGTGTGTGTGTGTGTGTGTATGTATGTGTGTGTGTGTGTATGTGTGAACAGCACGTACGTCATACTCATAGAATTAGCATCATTCTTGTCAAGGATTGGGAGTGTCACGTGATATTCACCTAACTAACAAGGCTGATTTTTTTATTCTAAAGCCTGGCTTCGCTTATATAGAGACGAAACATTAATTTTCCTGCGGTAACATAATTTGCGTGAACTACTTATCAACAATATTTTCTCCACTGAAAGTTGCATGTTTGCATGGGATTAATATCATTGCACACAATTAAGGATTATATTTAGTACAAGATAAATTCACTTCATTAAATCAAAGCAGATTTATTAGTGTGTGTTATGTTGCGAACTGTATGTGACTGCATTATTTCATTTTTGCATGTTATTATTGCTTAATATTATTTCATTTTGTCGTAAGTAAATAACTTGGTTTGTAAGAAATTCTTGCAAACATATGCACATGTACAGAAACAGGAATTATATCTTACAGGGGTCGCTCACATATACTGTGTTTACTTTGTGTGTCTGGAACGTTTGAAAACGATGCCTAGGCTTGGAACATAATGCTTTAAAACATCTCCTCCTCCTTTCAATGCATTAGCGAGGTTATGGGAAAAAATATAGCGAGGATGGAAGCCAATGGTATTTTCAAGCAGACCGACAGCAATATCTGTAGTACCTGGATACCCATAAACGAGATTTTACTTTAATTCCCTGAGGCTCACTAAAGAAGCGAATCGCGTTCAACTTGTGGTCCATTAATATGACCAGCTGGTGACATCAGTCAATGGACAACAATAGCCCAGTTTATTTAATCTCAAATCTGAGATACAAGGTTCACGGAGAAAGCGAATATGGTTGTAGAAATTATTTCCGCGGTAACGGCATTTTCCTTGGGTCTGCGAGTACTGATACTGATACTGATACTAAATGTACTTTAAACTATTGATTTATTGAAGTGTTTTTGTCTGTTATAGAAACAAATTGGAATCTGCTCTGAAATACTGATACTGGCTACCAATTTATGACATTAGGCACTGAAATGTAATTTTATAACAGCAAAAAAAGTTTCACATAAGAAGCAAAAGCCCCTGGCAATACAGGCGAAATGATAACAATTTAGATGGCAGAACCATCTGCTTATCTCTTCTATCCCTTATCAACTATTAAAACATTGATTACGGGTTAAATATCGTGATTTTACAACTAAAATACCAAAAGATCGTGGGGTGTGTCACAGATTTAGACATAATGTCGTGACACAACATTTTTTCTTTCAATTCCTAATTTCTTGAGGAGGCATAAAAGAAATTCGAGATCTCTTATTTGCAGCGTATGTGAAGAATGGATTGGTACAGCCATATTTGCCATGTATTTCATATAACTTTAATAACTCCTAAAATTTGGGACTGTACATTGTCATCAATATGCCTCTGAAGGGTAAAAATTCTATGCGTATCTCTCGACACCTTTCATGCCGCTATATATGTATACCTTTACCTCGACAACCATAACGTGCACAGAGAAAGGTGTCGAGAGATACGCATAGAATTATTAAATTCATGAAGAGGCACTTATGGGATTTTTTATAATTGCACAATTTTAAAGATTTAATCCAGTACATTACTAAATCAATATATATATATATATATATATATATATATATATATATATATATATATATATATATATATATATATATATATATATATATATATATATATATATATATATATATGTGAGTTACGTTCAAATTTATTTGACGCGTGATTGGTAGAATGTACTTGTGATCACAGGACGGAAACTAAACAGTTTTATTCACTTGAGAAGTGTTTGTAAACAGTTTTGCAGTTATCCATCTTGTTAGCACGCAAAGTGCTCTGAATTAATACTGAATCTGGCGTATTGCCTACGTGACTGTCATCTCCGCATCCGTCGCATTAGTCATGTTATGTTATACAACTCTAAAATTTTTACCCTTCAGAGGCATATGTTATATAAAATACATGGCAAATATGGCTGTACCAATCCATTCTTTACATACGCTGCAAATAAGAGATCTCGAATTTCTTTTATGCCTCTTCAAGAAATTAGGAATTGAAAGAAAAAATGTTGTGTCACGACACTTTGTCTAAAACTGTGACACACCCCACGATCTTTTGGTATTTTAGTTGTAAAATAACGATATTTAATCCGTAATCAATGTTTTAACAGTTAATAAGGGATAGAAGAGATAAGCATGCAGCATTCTATAATTAAACGCTACATCCTTTGTTACATCTGTTGTCCATCATAGACATTTGGATCCTTTAGTATATATGCCAGTAGATCAGAATGCCAGTCATATTTTCCTATCCTTGATACAATCTATGATAGGACTAATGCATTGTATAGTACAACAGTCACATCTAGTGAATTTGTGTCGATGAAAAAAGTTAAATGGTTAGATAAACAGTATAAAAAGCTGTCTAAAAACTACCACCGTATATCAGGTCACAAATGTTGTGATGGATATGGGTATTTGGCCGATGATAGCCTGTATAAAATAAGCAATGCTTGCAAATCTTTGAAGTTATTCCATTTGGACTATACGTGTACCTTTTTGAATTTTGTATTTAAACAATTCTTTAGTTTACATTTGGAGTTTAATAGGACCTTGAATGAAAAAACTTTCATTTTTCTGCTAAAAAATGATATCATAGAATTGTGCCCTAACTGAAGCTGAAACGGCATCAAAATCTATAAAAGACAAACGCTGATGGAGTTATTTTCTCCTCACCAAGGACAAAACTACAAACTAGAAGCTCATCCCGCAAGCGAAATGTTAAACACTTGACAAAAATTAAAACGCAAAAATACTTCCTTCAGTGGGTTTTTTCTTGAATAATATATTGCAAACAACACAGCTTGAATACGTCTTAGGCTCGTATTACACGAGGCCTGTTTTACGAAAGCTTTTGATGAAACAGCCGTGTATCCCCGTGTAAACACTAGAAGCTCATTCCGCTATCGAAATGTTAAACACTTGACAAAAATTAAAACGCAAAAATACTTCCTTCAATGGGTTATTCCTTGAATAATATATTGCAAACAACACAGCTTGAATACGTCTTATAAGCTGAGTAGTGTTTGGTTGTTGTTGACTTAGCGTTTTATTGACTGATCAGGCATACGCCATGTTATCTATTTACGCAGTGAGAACTCTCAAAGCTCACTGAGCAAATGTGTATTCTGTGCTGTCGTTAAATGCTACGCATTTGCTTGCAAAAAATACACTCTTTTCACATGGCGTTTTAACAAAGAAAACGAAATCAAAGACGAAAATAAAAGTGACATGCACATGTTCAGATCAAGCTCTTCATAAGTCCCAAGTTTAATGGTCGTAGCGCCCATAGTGTCTGAGAAGAAGAAGGCACAAAAATCGGAAAAACTGTCAAGAAGAAAAAAAAGGACGAATTTTGCTAGCACAAATTCATATAACTCTTCCAAGCCAAAGGCTTGACAAGTGTTAATAATTCATATCGCGACAGATAGAAGACATAATGCCGTGCTTTATCAAAAGTGATCTATTTTAGCTCTAAATTAGTTCGCGATTTAACATTAGAGGAAATGCAGATGGCTGGAGTTGACGTACGTGACCAGTTTCATAACTGTCGGTATTTGTCACGTATACATTTATTTCGTTTGGATCGAAAGGACGGCCAATTTTTAAAATATCCTTATATCATATATAAACTAAACATTTTGGCATCTTATGTTACACGTTATATGCGTCTGGTCAGGTCATTACCTGGACACTAAGCACATAACTTATGTACAAGGGTCAAATTTCCTTTGAAACAATGCCTACTAGATAAATTATAATCGGGATAGATGTGAGATATGGAGATAAACATTGGCTTGATTATATATGTTTTGAAATGTTTTGCTGAACTTTTGACCTGTACTACGGGAAAATTTCCTTTAAAGGTAGAATTCTCCCCTATTTTTCCTAAAAAAAAATACGTGAAGTCAAACACATAAGACACAAAAAAGATGAGTCTATCTTGGCATTTAATGGGAAATTTTAAAAATATATGATGGAGAACGAAGGAGTTAGTGGTTTGGAAGAGTCTGGAACCATTTGAAGTGTAACCAGAGGTTCTTGAGTAGCAGATTACATGTTACATAATCAAGCTGGGAGCTACTGAGATATTGATATTTATTGCCCTATTAAGATACATGGAAGACGCACAAATCGAAATTCTCGCTTTCCGACCTCATAACGAGGAGACCTGTACCGTTTTGTCCTCAATATCGCCAGAAGACTTGCGGTTCGCGGTGACATTTAAGAAATCACACATTTAGCACAGGTCTCATATGATACTGCACTGTTGGATAAAGACTGGTCAGTTGCTTTCTAAGTGCAACTGGCTCTCAAACTCCATCTTGTGACATGCAGTATTGATTGAAGTCAAATACCTAATTGTGCTGCAGAGTTCTGGGTATGGAACGACAGGGGTTCTTGTGTGCAGTGCTCACTTTCACACTATGAGTACCGTTAATCGCGACCTTCTTGCCACCAATCAAAAGCGCTAACCAATCATAAACCTTTAAGAGACTAGATTTAGATATTGCATCAGGTGTTCTGGGCCCCGGTCCGTGCAGTGACATAAAAGTTATGACGGTATTCTAAAAAACATTGTTTTGGTTTTTGTCCTCGAGTAAAACTTTGGAACTTGACGTTGCACAGGCATAAAAATCAGGCGTGATGAACATTTTCTTGTAAATGGCACCTTCGAGTCCTCAAAACTGTCACTGTTTCAACAGGGATTGTGATTTATCTTTTTGAGATGTTTATTTCATGGGTAGATAGACGTTGTAGGCTTTCCTAATAGCCCAAATCCCGGTGTGGGGTTGGGACCTTTGAGAAATTGCTAGGATATTTATCTTAAATCCCTTGTGATTTCTTATTTGCTATATCAGCATTGTACATGCCAAAATAAAAATATTTATAAAATTGTGTCACAATACTGTCAACCAGTGAGCCAGGTATAATTTTTCTTAGCTCCAGCCTTTTCGAGGGGAAAAGAAATGGCTTGAGAAAGCAAAAATAAATAAACAAAATGAAATAATCTCTTGTTTCTACCCTATGATTCCTTTTCCTATCCAAAGTAGATCTTCAGTGGAGTTGTAGAATCTCGCTATCGATTCGGCAAATACATGCACAAAAACGGAAAGCGGAAAGATCCTGATCCTGTCTAACTACTTTTGATGTTGGTCACGACGCCTTCTACCAAATCTGGATTATGTCAAAACTGATCAGTTTTTTTTCATTCACCTGTATGTGTTCGCTTTTCTTGCCAGAATCAGCATCCAAGAACATTCTTGATCATTTCTAGTATTTATTATAACGTAGATTCAATAGAATTTCGTCAGCCAGATATCCATTCATAAAATCATTAGTGTGTTTGGCCTACTATCAAAATACTACTCAGTCAATTTATTGTGATGCATCAGGTTTATTCAATTATAGAGTGTATATAGATATGTTACAGCGGTTCTGTCATATCAGCAGCTTTACAAAGCTGCTGAAAATTTCAGCGACTTTGTAAAGTTGCTGGTTCACACAGCGACTTTGTAAAAACGCTAAATTTTCTAGCAGCTTTGTAAAGTCGCTGGTTTTACGCCTAAAAAATTTGACAGATCCGCTGAAACGAGATTGTGTAAGATACCTAAGGCACTGATCACTCGCGATATCTCAAAAACTATTCATCGGAGCTTCACAAAACTTCACAGGAAGAAAGTATATATAGTGTAGATATGCAACAGGGGCTTCAGTTTATGTCAGTCCGTCTGCCCGTCCGTCGCACTTAACCTCAATATCTCAAAAAGTATTCATCGGATCATCACTAAACTCTACAGGAAGGAAGCATATATAGTGTAGATGTGCAATTTGTCTGTGTTCGTCCGTCTGTCCGTCCGTCGCACTTTAAACTTTTCTTGTCCGGGCGATCCTATTTCTTGGATCTTCACCAAACCTTACAGGAAGGAAGTATGTATAGTGCACATGTGCAATATAGATTTAATTTTTCCCATATCTGTTCGTCTGTACGCCCGTCTCACTTTTCTTGCAAGGCTAATATCTCAAAAATTATCCATCGGATCTTTGCCAAACCTTACAGGAAGAAAGTATATATAGTGCAGATGTGTAAGGGTCCGTTCGGTGCTCCGTCCGTTGCACCTTGTATAATGTTGTTGTCAGGGCGGTATTTCAAAAGAGTAACTGGACCACAGTGATGCAACCGCTATTGGCTGAGGGCTGTGCATCTCCGATGCCTATGTTATCTATGCCAAATTTTATTTTCCTCGAAACAGCTTTGGACATCTCTAGGGGACCCCTTGCCCTCCTCCTCCTGCCCTATCCCCACAAAGACATTCAGCTAAAATCTAGAGATACCCTGTTCAAATTACAGCAGACTACGCATTTTGGACATTTGTTAATAAAATATAAATGATCACCAATTTTCGGAGGATCGCTAAAAAAAATTTTGGAAAAGAAGCCTTCATAAAACTGCGACAATGTTGGGATTGTGCT
This sequence comes from Protula sp. h YS-2021, assembly GCA_949752745.1. Lineage (NCBI taxonomy): Eukaryota > Metazoa > Annelida > Polychaeta > Sabellida > Serpulidae > Protula > Protula sp. h YS-2021. The sequence goes on from OX457024.1 coordinate 4,670,979, forward strand.
CGCAAAAGTTAAATTATCTTCTAGATGAGCAATATACTAACTCAGATCTATCCTTCGTTATTGTAGACATAACGGAATGACCTGATAATTATGACAGAACAACGGAAAAATATAAAAGTTGCGAGTTGCGATTGCTTTTTTGAGTAACACATTTTTATGCTCCTCGCATTATTAGTCACTCTGAGTAACACACTGGGCCTCGCGCATTATTAGGTATTTTGAGTAATACGTTGCATCTCTCGCATTATTAGTCATTGTGAGTAATACATTGTGCTTCTCGAATTGTTAGGCATTTCGAGTAGCACGTTGTGCATTTTAAGTAACACATTTCGAGTAACGCATTGTACTTTCGCATTGTTAAGCATGTGTTAGGCTGAAAAATTCCTATCTAAAATCAATACAGAAGTAGTTGGAGATCATTTACTCTACCTATTCACTTCACAGAAACAAGCATTAAGACTGTCATTACCCTATCGATCTGCCATACACTTGTTTTCAAACCATTGGCTCGCACCGAGTAACATTTTCCAATATGAAAACATTATATTTACCTATTAGATTAAGAACTAGAGAAAATTTTAAAAGACTTCATATGGAATATACGAAACACTTAAGCAGGATATTTCCCAATTTAGGAGCCTTACAGTTACTCAAAACATGTGACGAGCATAGTCATTTGGATCCTCCTGTAGATGTACTTGAATGTCAGTCATATTTTAATAATCTCGATACTATTCATGATAGACCTGCTGCATGTTATGGAACAGTATTCACGTCTGGTCAACAGTCAAATAGTAAAAGGGAAAAATGGTTAAACAGTTTAGAAATACTATCCAAAAAGTACCGCCTTATATCAGGTTACAAGTTAGACGATGAAAGCCTGCTACAAATAGGCAAGGCTTGCAAATCTTTGACAAAGCTATATTTAGATTGTTCATTTACGTTTTCGGATTTCACATTCCAACAATTTTTAGTTGTCATGGGTGTTTAATAGAAGATCTCGAATTAACAAACTTTTATTTTTCCGTTAAAAAGTTAAATATTATCATGGAATGCTGTCCAAACCTCAAGTGATTATACCTAAAGCTTCAAAGCAATCAGAATCTACCACAGATCAGCAGTGATGAGATTATTTCACCGTCACCTTGGACACAGATGAAAAAAAATGCACATCATGGTAGATAGAAAACATGATGCCGCATTATATTAGATTGTCAAAACTGATCTATTCCACTTGTAAATCAGTCCGTGATTTAACATTAGAGGATATGCAGATGACTAGAGTGTGATTTGTTTCAAAACTGCAAGACGTTGTCTAGGATAAGTTTATCTCATTTACCCCATATGAATGACCAAGCACTTCTGTCAATTGCTACATACAACAGACTTCAGGAAGTGTGCTTGTCGGGCGTGCCTGTAACGCCTAAAGGCGTCATCAACTTCATTCAAAAGGCCAGTATACTGCGGGAATTGAAAATGTTGGGGCCCTGGCGTGGCTTAGATATTACAGAAGATAATGCGGAATCAGCATTTGACCATGATAGGGTCAATAACATAAAAACCATAACCGTGTTCTCCAACGCACCGTTTTGTTTTTTGTAATGGATTGCCATTCATTCCCCAAAGCTCATAGGCTTCAGATATAGTAGTAAACTTTCATATGATCAATTTAGAATCTTAATCGAGAACTGCAAATGTTTGAAAAGACTGACAATATCACAATCAAATCTGTACACAAGATATTTATCCACTGCAGTAAAGAATTGTACCAAATTAGTGAAACTTGAAACTTGTGACGGCATTCAGAATGTTGATTTTAAATTTTTGAACTGATACTTAGAAATAGCAATGAGTTGCTAAACATTTCAGTCAGAGTTGGAAATTCAGGGTTGGGAAGAACGGCCTGGGAAAACGTTCATCAAACACTTTTGGAAGCACTAAGGCGTCATCGAATACAATGTTTCACACACAAGTGTTTCCAATAATTTTGTTGTGATTGTCGCTTTCTGCAGAAGCATTTTCTGGGTCAACTATCAGAGTGTCATGCTCAGTTTGATACATGAAGCTAAAGATTCTTCATTGACACTAGAATTTCTCTTTTCCAGGCTGATACTCTATTGAGCAATACGCATGAGTAACTGAAGCCAAACACATATTGTATAAGCTTGGTTGAAACGGAACAGTGATAACAGGAAGTTATTTTTGAATCCGTGTCTAATGTCTTATAATAGAATGTCTAAAATTGATTAACTTAGTTTGGTCCCAAATTTCTATTTTTTTTTTAAATTAATTTAAATGGTATGTACGCCTTTTGCCTTTATATTCTGCATTTTTGATGATCATAGTAATTTCACTTGATTGTGTAAATGCTCCTAAAGCAACGTGGAATCATTTTGTCTTATTTACTACTGTCATGCAGCAAGAATAAGCTCACAGTAACTTTTCCATTCTTAAAACTATGAGTAAGTTTATGCCACAAAGTGTTGTACTTGTACATTTACATATACGTACCAAATGTAACTCAAAGACGCACGACCAGACTGTCCAAATTTTTATTCGAGTTTGTTCGTGTAGCTCACATTTTCTTCTGCTAGATTTGGTATTTATCACTATTTTAGGTAGATTTTATGGTTTATACTTGTTTCATCAGCGCATCATGGCCAAAGTTTCATTTACGCATACGCTGAAAGTACAGTACTAGAACATTTATGTAACACAGGCGGAATGTGAGGGTAAAAACCTGAGTATATATGCGTATGAGCACTGTCAAGTGACGTGCATAGAATTGCCAGCTTTTTTGTCTTTAGTTGAGAAGCGTAAAGTCATATGCATAGAATTAGCAGTATTCTTCTCTACGATTGAGAGGCATGAAACGATATTCACACATTTAGTAAGGCTGAATGATTTTATTTTAAGAGGTCGCTAAACTTATATAGATGAGAAAATTGGGTTTTATCTCAGGTATCATGTTTTGCGGGACCTACTCAGTTCGTTTCCAATGTTTCCAATTTACCCAACAAAGGATTATATTTTGTACGACACAAATTCACTTCATTAAATCAAAACAGTTTTATTAGTGTGGGTTATATTGCTACACGTATCTGACAACACTATTTCATGTTTGCATATTATTCATTTATTATTGCATTGTTTTGTAAGTAAATAACTTTATTTGTTATAAATTCAAGCAAGCATGTGCACATGTAGAGAAACAGGTTACTTGTTTTCATTAAATCCGATATTCATATAAAGGCGCATGTGGTTGTACATGTGAATACACACGTGGCTGTACACATGTCTGCAATCATAGGACGAGAAGCAGACAGATAGCTACTCTTGGGAAGAGTATGTGCAGCTTTGCAGTCTCTCCGTGTGCTAAATACGAAAAGCAGTTTTGAATTAGTTCTAAACTTCTACTAAATGTTTTCTTCTGGACCGTATTAAATTTTTCTAAACCTGGACCATATCATGAACCACATAAATCAGATATCATACGGTCCGGTGTAAGTGGGAAATATTTTTCACAAATACTGCAAAAATATTTTATTTAACGTGTCCCTATTGCATTGTCAGATTCAATGCATTGGCGATGCTATGGGCAAAAACGTCTCGAGGTTAATTCTTACGAAGCAAGTGGTATTCTAAATTATATTGACAGCAATATCCCTAATTAGGGGTGTCTGTAATATATGGGTACCAATTAACGAGATTTTACTTTATTTAACTAAAATTCAATAAATTAAGCGAAGCTAAATACAGTCGGACCGCATTAATTCGACATCGGGCGGACTTCCGATTTTATGTCGAGATAGCGGGGTGTCGAGATAAGCGAGTTTTTGAAATAAAACGACAATTATTTTAAAAGTGATGATGTTTTTCTTTTTGTTTTCATAGGCTTCATAGGCTGTCATTCTTTATCCACGTCGAAATAGTGTTGTGAGGGACACCTATTTTCGTTGCAAGTTTAGCTTTTTTTACTCTTCTTTCAATGTTATGTAATGCTCGGTATTTCACATCCAGGGACATGTGCGAAAGGTTACGTTTTTTTATAATTTTTCGTCGAATTCATCTTTATTTTACAAACTCAAATTTGAAAGAACGTTTAGTCCACTAACAATTAGCAAACACTGGTTGGCGTGAATAAAAAGGCTTATCTGCTATGCAGAGGCATGCACTGAGCTACTTAATTGTTTACACAAGGATGGGTGTTTACAGTCATTTAGTGAGTTCATACTGCACTACAGCCTATACAGATAAAGTCTGCTATAGGATATGGAGAGATGCAGAATCAGCAAACACTGGTTAGGGTGAACAAAAGGGCTTATCTGCTGGCATCCATTGGGCTACAAGGAGGGGTGTGTCGTTTACTGTGGGTACATACTTACATATTTTAAAATGCTATCTAAAAAGTACCACAATATATCAGGTTATAAATGCTATGATGGCTATGGATATCTAGACGATGAGAACCTGTTAGAAATAGGCAATGCTTGCAACTCTTTGAAAATACCATTTTGATTATTCATTTACGTTTTCGGATTTCGCATTCAACAATTCTTTAGTTTTCATGGGTGTGCAATAGAAGAACTTGAATTAAAAAACTTTCACTTCTCTGTAAAGAAGTTGAATGTTATCATAGAATTGTGCCCAAACCTCAAGTCATTGTTTCTTAAGGTGAAACCCATTCAGAATCGAGAGCAGTGAAACACCGATGATGTTATATCAAGTTCACAGCGGGAACAACTGAAAAATATGCAGATCGCGGCACATAGAAAACACGGTGCTGTCTTGCCTGCTTTGTCAAAACTGATCCTTTCCAACTGTAGATCAGTGTGTGATTTAACATTACAGAATATGCAGATGACTGGAATGGACATACGTGATGTGTTTTCAATAATATCAAAGTCATAACGGTTTTCTCCAACTGGCCGTTTTGGTTTCTGTCATGGACTGCCGTTAACTGCCCAAAGCTCACAAAGTTTAAACATTATATACTTAAAGACAAAAGTTCCTGGACACAGTTATAATGCGTTTCCGGTTTAGCGAACAAGGGTATGAAGCAAAATTGTGTTGCATTTATGTTTTTAGAGGTTTCTAATTGTCCTATTAATTACAGTTCACTCAACCGTATCGCAGAGAAGGTGTCAAACAGGGGTAGTCTAGCACATTATTTGTTATTGTGCTGGCATCACGCGACGTCTGAAATTTTTATCCACGTGGCATGAAATTAGAGTAATAGGGAAAACTTTTTACTTGAAAGAAAAACGTTACAATATTGATTACGCAATAATACCGAAGCTAAATGAAAATGCCATTGCACGTACACGTAAATTCGAATTGCTAAGCATTTTAAATATAACTGTAAGTTGATCTTACATAACCGTAACCTTATTTGTGCAAATAGCTTCGAGACCCCAAAAGAACTCGATAATTATTAGACATTCCATCTTTTTAAGTGATTGCTTAGGTCCTTGCCCTAAAAGTTAATGATCGCAGTAAGGTACACTTTTGTAGACATACAATTGAAACTTGATGCTAACAGTTTCGCAAACCCTAAATGAATTGCACAATTTATATAGCCCAAAATCCTATTAAGTACAGGCAACAGGGTTAAACATGAATTGACCATCAACACCAAAATATTGTGTACTTACATCAGGGTTCCTTTAAGACTTTGCAAACGAAAGTCAAGATGAAATTTTACCGGTAGTCATACTTATAACTTGAATTATATTGGTTAAAATATCATATTATATGGGCCACAAACATCAGTTTTCATATGCATCTTTGCTTCACAGCGGAATTTGTTTTCTCTATGTCATTTTTATCTTTTCGTCCCGTAGGCTCGTTTTGTCTGCTGGCAACGTAGCAGGCTTCACCTTTATGTAGGCATTGTAGAAGAAGTTGACGAAGAGAACAAAGTAACTTCCATACATAAGCAGGCCGTACTGGATAGCGTTTGGGCTGACGTTGCACGAATAGCCTTGTTCCAGCAGCTGCTTAGCACTTATGTAAACATATAGTCCTGCAACCAAAAACATCAGCAAATGTACGTAATTATAGCAACAACATATAAACATATAAACCTAAAACCATAATTATTCGCACATACATGTGCCTTTAACATCAATATGCAGTCGCATACTGCACATGTTGACATGTAGTCTTACTACCACAATGATAAGCAAATGGATGTGCTTACAACAATAACGGCAACAACAACTACATTGTCTATATGCTAACAGACAAAAACAAAAATTTTCTCGCGTGCTCACAACAGCTACGTGTGGCCGCTTAAACCCAGTAAGCGCAAACAGACTCAGCAATAGAAAGATACAAATGAAGAAATACATGCCTAAAATCTAAATACACAGATGCTCCACATAAATCAATTCGTACATATATTAATCAAAAGGATGCAGTCAAAGAAAAACATACATACCAAATACCATCTGTAATAATTGAATGGTCGTGATGAACATGCTGATTGATCTTGGTAGTTTGAAGCGCACTGCCCGTAAAAAGTAGTACGTGTACATAAATGAGTGCACAAGACTATTGATTACTGCAGACCACCTTCCAGTCGCGTAGTAATATGCGTATGTGTATGACGTATATATCAAAACAGTCACGTGATGATACCAATGCAAGAAGATAAGGGGCTGTTTCCGTAAGACAATGAAGAAAGTATCTCCAAGTTCAACCACTTTTGACGCCATAAATAGAAACGACCATATGGCAGTGTCGCCAAAATAAAAAGCAGGAAAACAAACGGTATATTTCCAACCATGCACGTATAAAGCATGCAGTGCCTCAGACATCAACCGTATGTTTGTTAAAATACTAAATATTGCTAAGATACCACTCCACGCGGCTAAATATTTGCGCAAATCGTATCTATAACGGTCCTTCATCTGCCATTTTATGCCATATATTAGGAATACGTAAACTATTGAGATTATAATACTGATTATCCAGTTAGACGACATCCATTTAATCCAGCTAAGTTCGTCAAAGTTACGCTCAAAGGTCAATGGATAATCAAACCTATAACCTGAATTCAACAAAAATGTAATACTGCTCGCGGACATCGTGCTGTTTAATTGATCTGGTAATATATGTTACATTTAACTGTTTTTAAGGTAAGCTCAAAGACAACTACAAATTTATTTAATTACATCATAAGTAGCATAAGATATCATGAAAAATCTATCCTCACAAAATTTTCATTTCGTTAAAATATAACCATTTCCTTCACATTAACATAAAGAAATGGTGAAACACCGACTAACTGTACGAGCTTTAAAGCCAAACTCCTAATAATTCACTTTAAAAATCAGGCGATTATAGTGCATAGTTACTTACGACCACATAATTTTACTCTCACTAAAGACATTACACTTTTTAACATTTAGACCAGCCAACAATGTCACAATAGTCTATCGCTATGTCAATATTTGCATGAGTGCATGTATGTATGTATGTATGCATGTATGTATGTGTGTGTGTATGTATGTATGTTTTTATGTGTGTATGTGCCTCAGACAACTTTTTGAAATGTTATTGCTCCTACAGTTTTAGATAGATTGTTGTGAATGTGGTCAGCTATATTTGGCGATATGCTTGAATTGGCGCTATGGAGAAACTTGAGAAGATTCTTGGACTGTTAGATATTATTTCTGTTTTAGAAAATGCTAAATCTCTCATTTTTGTCCAAACGCTTTTTAATGTTATAAGTTATGATTTCTGAACAGTCATAAAACCTATCTTGATACTTTAAACTTAGATTTTACGCTCAATCAACTTTGGTCCATTTTTTATCTTTTAGAAATGTTATGATAAACAAATATAATATATAAAAAAACTATAGAAAGTCTACAAGGTTTCAAATTTGAAACAATTGTTTTTTTAAGTGGCTCCGTACCAAGCCATCTCTATATTCAAACTTACCACAAGTAACTTTCGAAATAGTTAGCCTTAAAATCTGCTCGTAAAGGAACTCAAAAGAGCAAAGGCTGTAAAATTTTATCCCTTTCATTTATATTGTTACTTTAAGTTTTTCATTTGCAACATATGTGACACAATAGCGAAACTCCCACAATTGTATACGAAAGTAGTGAAAATTTGGTCATTCACTTTTGAAGTTTGTAAATTGGTCGCTTCTTTCAAACGACATTATCAGTATTAGTTGTGTTTGAGCCTGTCACCATGTCTCTGGACATGCCTGTTATGACTATCTTTCTTTTTCTGTTAGATATAAAACCTACTGCAAAGTTGTTTTTCTCTAATGTTTTGCATGCACCCTTTACTTTGTATATACTGTTGCAGAAGATATCACACGATGTGGAGCAAACGAGAAAAACATTTAGACCAAGAAAAAATTAGGCCAAACTGAAACAATTAACAAATATGAATCATCAGCAGCACTACAATTGTTTGATTTATTTTACTTACATCTGTACTAGATAAAATTTCAACTTTTGCTCAGTTAAAATCATTTCATATATTTTACAAGTTATTAAATATCTTTTTTGGTTTGAATATGCTTCAGACTTCAGACGTTACTTTTGTGCTAATAGCATTAAGAAGTTGTTACAAAGGTTCGTTTTAATGCCTGCTGAAGGAATTTCTCTTGATATTTAATATCATACATCATTAAATAGATGATGTTCAGACTATCGATGGTTTATGTCAACATTCTCGACCATAAATTCATTAGAAAAGTTTCTGCAAACTTTTTGCCTCTTAAGGCAAAGCAATAAACGTTAAGCCATAACCATTACAGCTAATAAAGAATAACTGCGTGAAATTTTCAAAGCTAGCAGCTAACTGGAATTACATAGAATTTACTCAAGATATTACTCAATGCTTACTTGCTTCAACCTTTCAATGCTGGAAATCATGTTCTTTGAATTAAGAAGCATAAATTCTAAATGTTTAGCCTTATAAGCCAAATCACACTTTGGGTGTTTTGAATAAAGTGCTTCGACTGCGAGGAAACCGGGTAAAATAATTAAAGAAATGATAGAAAAGTATAGAAGAAATATCACAAAACAGCTCATGCATGGAACATAGAAGAAATTGAAACTTTAAACTATTTGTTAAAACTTTCAATTAATTTTTGAAATAGCATACGGGTTGTTAGAAACCCGACTGCCCTTTGGTGCAAGTGAAATTTGATATTTAGGCGAAATCTCTCTATCATTTCTTTTATATTTACCCGGTTATTTTTATTCGAAACTCAGAATGTTTGCGCAATTTTATTGGGAACGTCCAAAGTGTGATTTGACTTATGACACACAGATTTATTGAACTTATTAAGCTAAATAAAAGAGCGAGTTAAGTCAACCTGACATTTGGGAGGTCCATTTCGACTCTACTTGACACTCTGACTGTCATTCGGCGTTCAATGATAAACCAATGTTAACAAATGCTTTGATTTATTTGTACTCTAAATGTTCTAGCCTTCTGCTTTATAGGGTACAGCTGTTATACAGTAAAATAAAAAAATGACAAAATGCATGTTCTAAAACTAAATTGGCTATGCATTTCTGTACCTGTGGATGTTGGCTGTAAAGAACAAACATGACTTTCAAGCAATGTGTAAAAATAACAACACTTTAAGCAAATTAATTGCATCCAAGAATTGTGTGTCCATAACAATTCCAATACAGCAAAAACAACAATAATAAATTTCCAGTCAGGCAAACCACAGGGGAAAATAGAATATACAACAAAAACCAAACCTTTGACCTGTTAGATCCCTTTAAACTAGGAACTATCTTTCTCAGTCAACACAAAGGACACGATTACAAAAGTCCTTGTTATGAAGACACATAAAAAGTCTGAAGAACATGATTTGATTTATATGTTTTGTACAATGTGAAAGTTTATAATGTCATAAGCCGTACAAAAAGGTCGATATTAATGAATAAAGTAGAAAGTTATAGATATAAGTTAGCTATGTATGCTAGACTAATAGGTAGAGTGCATCAGTCCTGACTGTGATAATAAATACGTCAAGATCAATGTGAACACTTCATGATAGGGCGGTATGACACGCTACGCACACAAGTATAAGGTTGCTTCAGTCTAGTGATTTGTGCTATTTATAAAACAGCCTGTTAATTGGGCTCCCTTTAAGATTTTCTTTCATACGGTGTTCTTTATTTATTTATTATATATATACATGAGCATACTCTCACGCTCATATCATGTCATGTCACCAGATCATGTCATGTATCATTTTTCTAAGTACTTACAATACATCATATGATGCACCCTGACATCAATTCAAGCACATAAATACACTTTATTAATATTAGTACAAATTGTACGTTCGTTAGATGCTAAAGGCATAACTGGTGTGCTAAGGTCTCTACTTACTTTCTTCTTTTAAGTGTAAAAACTAAATAAGCGACTGATTAGACCTGCATTTTAATAATCAAATAAGTTGATAAAATGTTTAAATATGTATAAATACCAGTGTACAAGATATTTAGAAATTGTACAAAATATCACGACACTTATACATCCTCAGAAGTTACACTTTAATTAATCAAAACCTCGTTTCTATAATGGTCGAGCTTTAGCGGATTAACGTTATTATTACTACTTTTTCACATTTTGCGGTTCATTCATGAAATTTCAGTCTTTTTTGTGAAATTCATTCAGGAACACAATTTGGTCGTCTCGATTTTAACACTTTATATGTAATAAAACTATTCAAATGATAGTTAAACTTTTTATCTTTGTCCAATTTGACTACGTATTAAGAGATAAATAAATTTAGTGCTTTGTTAGAAAATTAAATATAGAGAACTATGCATTTTCTCAAACCCTTAAAGATTAAAATGCATAGCCTGTTCTGTTCTAAATCATAACAAAGTGGCTCCAGTATTACCATCATTTTCAAGTAAAATATAAGTTAGCAGAGTTTTATTCATATGAAAATATGCGTTAAAAGTGAGTGTGAGGTAATGCGGTTTTGTTTTAAAATGTCATAAAGTCCTATGTTCCTTAAACTGGATGTTCGTTATCCATATGATTATAGCCACGGAGCAAAATACCAAATGCTTTACAATAGATCAAACACTTTGAGAACACATCTGGTTTTCGCAATGATCTCAAACATATGGTATGTTATTTAATAAGTAATTTATAGCTCATACATTTCGAACAACAGAGGACAATGAAACGAGAATGCTGGCTGCTGCATTTTGCTGAGGGTTGGAATTTGAATTGAAAAAGTAATAAAATTAAACCAAGTAGTGTGTTGAAATTTACTTGTAAAATAAAGTGTATGCATAACCGCTTCAAAATTATTTCTAACAGTAATTTATCCTTAAAACGAAACTGCAGCGTTAATTCATGAACGAATGGCCCTGATTTAAAAATTGTACATCACTCATTTTAAATTATCTCTCTAAAAAAGAGAAGAGTAATTTACACTTTGATGAATAACAGCAACTTTGAGTGTATAGAAGCATATAAGCAAACACAGCTACTAGATTTGAATGAGTTTCTGGGCCAAACCATAATTGCCACATCTTAAATGTCCTGAAAGCCTGAGAATATAAGAAAAAATGCATTCAAAACTTATAATAAAAAAGTGCTGAGAAAGGTTTTAACTTAATTTAAATCTGCTTGTGCATAAAAAAACCAGGTTTTCATCGTTCTTACCATGACAATACACATTTGATACGCAAAGTTGTTTTAAGTTACTTACTCTATATAGCAAATCAAAAAGATGACATGTACTGTTTTCATTGATAATATAGAATGATGCTTTACACTAAACTTTTGGATTACTTCAAGCTAAAATACACAAATCGGGTTTTAATTGTTGCGGATGTTCAATACAAAGTCAGTCATATAAATTTATTCATAATTTTTATTTTAATCCTACGTATCATATCAATTAATTTAATTTTTTGCTGGTAGTAGATTGATTAATGAATATCATTTCCACAGTTTTACTGTCGGGGTGGAATTCTTGTTGTTTGGTCGACGTTGCTTTTTTTCAGGAAAGTGGAAACTTTGAACATGCTGTCATTAATAATATTCTTCCCTTGAGCTTTCCGTCGTACTGTTTTAAAACTAGCAGAGGGCAATAATTCATAGAATTTGTTATTGTCATATTATCTTCAAGGAAAACACCTTAGATCTAGTAATATCTTCATTGAGACATGCATTGATGACACCTGTTTAGCTTTTTTTTTAGAAAATAATCAGTGCTGTTTTACTTTTCGTTATCAATGCTAGGCAATATGTATAAATGGTCTCAAGCTAAGTTTCATACCACTGTATTTTTGCTGTTTAATGTTTGATGCTGTAGGTGCCATGTAGTTTGTTCACTTGATCAATATGGATGTATTCTTGTCGCACGAAAAAGAAAAAAACACCATAAATTTCTGACAGCTTTTGTAATTTTGAACAAAAATATGGAAAATGTAAATAATAAAAAAATGTAAAAAAAGGAACAAATATACCAGGAACAAATAAATTATACCCTGAACCATCTAGCAAAATGTTAGGAGCTAGCTAGCTTGTAACATTTTTTCTAATTCATAGTTAGTAAAATGGTGAATTTTAATTATATATATTTATAGAGAAGTAACGGTGTTTTCCATGTTGTAACCACATCTAGCCCAATGAAGCAAAAGCAACATTTGTTGTGACTCTATGAATTCCTGATTAATTTTTAATTTTATTTGTGTTTTTGCTCGGTTAAGAATGAAGATGCTTGAACGAATCCTTCGTCACTTCTACTTATTAAATGAACACGCTATCTTATAATTGTAACCCACTCGCTTTGAATGTTGAATCGAGGTTTTTCTTCCTTAATTGGTAAATAGTATTACAATTTTTAAAAAAAATGGCGGAAAATTTTGACAGGTTGAAAAAAGTTGTTTTCACGTTCACAGTGGTGAACAGAGATGACCCTATTTTGTATATATATATTAGAGATTTATCGCACTGTTTCAGTATTGTATATGTATGGGAAAAGGAACTCTTTTTAGTGTCTGTTAGATAATATCTGTTCTATCGCTCAAAAAACTACGTAACGTACAAGGCCCAGACCGTAGAATGGGACGGATGGTAGAATGGGACATTTGACGCAGATAGGCTGAAACCTGCTTTACTCATTTTACTAATGGATATCCTTAGAACCAAATACTTGAGAAAGTGTACCTCATAATATTGTAAAATAAAATTAAAAGTCTCGTTTGTTGTAGTCCTAGTTACCTTTTTTTTCTTTTCATTACTGCATCACGTGCACGCACTTATGGAAACATACAACGTTAAGGTCAGGACCATTTTTGTCTGTTCTTTTACATGTTGCTGCGTTTTGTTATACTGCGGTCCACAAACAATAATACGTACAGAAAACAGCAACATTTCACCCAATCTACCTCTCCTACCTCGTAGATGACTCCTATAAGCATGCTTATCAGAAGAATAAATTATCTATCTATCTGTCCTAGATGACTCTTGCGGTCTTCCTATGACAGCAAGAGTCATAGTTCCTATAAGAGGCAATGTCATTGATGTCAATTTTTTAAATCCCGGCGCACGACTGGGGCCAGCGTAGCTCCGAGTAGCTCTGACTTGTATTCTTGCGAACAGATTCGTGCAATGCATTGTGGGTAACTGAGGGCGAAATTAGCGATATTTGGAGATTTTTGCACTGTTTTATACCAACACAAATTCTTCGATATTTCAGTTAAGTAATAAAATTTTTCTAAACGGTAAAAACTATTTAAAGAACTAACTTCCTGGCATGTGACAAGTAGGCCAAAATGCATGCAATCGGCCAAGAACAAGAGAAATGCCCTGTTATATTTGGTATAAAAGAGTGAGAAAATATGCTTTTTGCCCTGACGCAGGCACTGGTACTTTTTCATCACGTGATGAAGATGTTAATTCTCATTGGTGGATGTAAGGTTGTGACGTGAACTTGTCCGCAAGAATAACATCGTATATCTCTGTGTCAGAGCTACGAGGCCTTCCATTGCTCCACTAATAGGGGTCAACTTCATATGTTCTGAGACACGAGTCCTACATACCAGCCCCTATTATTAAAACATTTACAGAAAGTTCATGCCCAATATGCCCTTTTTTGTAAAAGATATACAGCACACTTTTTAGTGAGCTGTATATCTTTTATTTGTTCATAAAAGTTCAGAAAAGTTAGCTTCGGCACCAACCTGTCAAATGTTTGTTTACATCCTGGCCTTTAAATGTCACATGACCAAAGTCAAGGAACCGAAAATTTAAATAAAGGGGTTATAGTTTATTTGAACAATATATATTAAATAGTTGATAGAAGCAGAACTACGTAGAAATTTATTTGGTACACTACCATAGTTGACTTTTTATGTCTGCATTCCTTTTGAAATATCAGTTTAAAAGTTTTTTGGTGGATAATTGCAAAAAATTATTGTTACTATTTCACGTAATAAAGTATGCTTCCTGTATACAAACAAATGTCGTTTATTGCGGGAGAGTTGGGGTTATTTCCGTATTATTTTCTCTTAAAGAAAGCGTAACACAGAAGTTGTATATGATTACCGTTGTACTTTGAGGGCCTTAAGCTTGACAGAACTAAGCGGACAACAATAGCATTTAAATAAATTATAATCCAACTTGTTTTATCTGATACTGTGAACTGCAATACTAAAATGAATATAGACTAGATTGAAACACTAATACTGATAGAAACACTAAAATTTATAGGCACTTTTAAAAAGATATGTTTTGAGTGAGCGTTTAAAGATGCTCAAAAAAGATTGATTTCTTTTATAAAAAGGCAAAGAATTCAAAAGCTTAGGACACCTAGCACTAAAACCGCGTTGACCATATTTATTTTTTAACCTAGGCTCAATGAGCTTAAGATTGTCATAACTGCGCAAAGATACAGAAGGCTCGGGTCGTCTTATAAGGATATCGTAAATGTACTTCGGGGCTTCTCCATTTAAACCTTTACACGCAAGCGTGGGAATCTTAAAGTTAGACCCCTCGGACACTTGTAACCAAAGCAAATCCATAAGAATACTAGAAATACTTATATCCGGATGACGGCGCACTCCCTTCGCGACCCGTGCCGCATCGTTCATAATCATCTGAAGATCATGTGACAGGTATCGCGGTAGGCCCTGATACAAACTGTTACAATAGTCGAGCCTTGAAATAACCAAGGCGTGGATGAGACCCTTCGCGTCCTGCTCGCTTAAGAAAGGACGTATCTCTTGGATCCATGCGATGTAATGATAACAGATTTTACGTAGATTCGATACTTGGGATTGCATATCCAAGGTAGAAGCCATGGTAACACCCAAATTACGCACAGTTGGCGACTATCTCGCTTTGATTGCGCTTGCTACTGATGACTATAAATTCAGTTTTGGTAGGATTTAGTTTGAGTTTATTCTTGTGCATCCAGTCCAAGATGTTATGAATACTATGTTCTCTTACGCAGAGACGATATTCGAAGGAACTGTGAATCATCCGCATAGAAATGATATAGAAGTAATAATGTCCGAAAAGTAATCCGAGGGGAAAGTTGTAATCTGAGTAAAGACGGGGGCCAAGTTTAGATCCTTGAGGGACAGAGCACTCAAGAATCACAGATTCAGATGTGACACCTTCAACTAAAACTTGCATCGACCTGTCTGAGAGATACGAAGCGAACCAGTCTAACTCCGCAACTCTTATTCCAAATAGTGAACTGAGCCGTCGTAGTAAGATGCGATGATCCACAGTGTCAAAGGCCGCGGAGTGGTCCAGCATCGCCATAAAAACTGCCCCATTGCTGTACAAAGCTTAGCAAATATCGTCGAATACCTTTGTCAGGGCCGTTTCGGTACCAGGACCGGATTTGTACGCAGATTGCAGGACCTCCCCGAGGTCATTGCTAACCATATGACTGGACAGGCGTCGTATCACACACTCCTCGAATGGTAGGTTAGACACTGGCCTATAGTTGCTAGGCACTCTATCCAATGAAGGTGTCTTCAATAGAGGTGTAACTAGCGCACACTTATACATATCTGGCATGGTGGACACTTGCAAGGAAAGATTCGCAACTCTCGCAATGACTGGAGAAAGCAAATCAGAACACTTTTTCAGCAATCTGGTTGGTATGGGGTCGAGATCACAGCTTTTATCAGCCGCTTTGTTATTTAACGACTTGATGACACTATCGGGAATCATGTTGCAACCACATAATTGAGTATGAACATCGGCCGAATCATAGACGCTCTCGATCCAGTTTTGACAGCTAAATCATAGGTCATCGGGGATCGTGTCTCTCTGACGCTCTAGTTTAAAAGAGTCGTGTGAGTCCTGTGAGCATTTAACATTCCTTGAGCGACTCACACATCAATTGACCAAAATAGCAAACCAATGCTTATGTGCATGATGAAATTGCTGATAGTTTCGCCATAAATAAATCGCAATAAAGAAGAGCTGACAATGGCGTTGTAAATAAAGACATTAAGGGCACCGGATGTCCATTGTCATTGCCTCTCTGATCTGTGTTACCATCGTTTTATGACGGGTGACACGGTGCAGTAGCTGGTTGGGTTGTTGCGTTCGTGGTAACATATAGAAGATGTGCTGCCTGGAGTGGGAGATACACAGCACAGTGTTGCCACATCATCCTTTTCTAAAAGGATTATCCTTTTTTTTGAAAAAGCCCGATTTTATCCTTTTTTTATCCTTAAATACTTTTTTTTATACTTTTTTTTAATTTTCATCCTTTTTTTTATACTTTTTTTCGCTTTTCATCCTTTTTTTTTATTTTGATACTTTTTTTTTCATTTTCTTTTTTCGTTCAAAATATCATTTTTTCCTAATTAGTTATATGTTTTTTTTCTGCTATAATTTTTCTCACCCTAGTCATAATCAATGATTAGGCCATAATATTAACCGCTCTTACACTGTATGTGTATGTAATTTCCAACTTTTTTGCAGCGTCTATTGTTAAAATCAATACATCTGTAGAGAAAGGGTATTTTTTTGTCATGGAATTGAAACATATATTCTGTAAACGTATTCAGTGTCTTATTACACTGTAAAATATCCAGTATTCTAAATGATGTTGAGTAGTTTTTATTAACACTTGACAAGCCTTTGGCTTGCAAGGGTTATATGAATTTGTGCGAGCAAAATTCGTCCTTTTTTTTTTTTTCTTCTTGACAGTTTTTCCGATTTTCTGTGTCTTCTTCTCTGACACTATGGGCCCTACGGCCATGAAACTTGGGATTTATGAAGAGCTTGATATGAACATGTGCATGTCACTTTTTATTATTATTATTATTATTATTATTACACATTTTCTTGTATGGCGCCATTTCTAATTAAAGCCCTAGGCGCAACAAAGAACGTGAAAATAACATGAAATAACTAATATATAACATAAAATGGCAATTATAAATAGTGAATATAATGTATAAATGTAGTGTATTTTTAGCCCAGCTTACGTTACACGTAAGCTGGGGTATTCCTATCGGTTTGCGGGTGGCGTCCGTTAGTTAGTTGTTTATTTAGTAAACTTTGTTTCAAAATGCATCTCCTCCTACAATTTTGATCCGATAGACCTTTTAACTTTGAGCCAGCAATATAACACATGCATCTTTTGCCTCCAAGAAACATATGGCACTGACCTTCATCCACCTAATCTAACAGGTTATACCTCCTATAACAAAAACGCAAATGGTAACCGCGCCTCAGGCGGAATAACCACCTTAGTCCTCAACAATATCATTCAGAGTGAGGTCAAATTAAATACAAATATACAAGCAACCGCAGTTCGTGTTACGACGAAGAAAACTTTTTCCGTCTGTAACATATACCTTCCACCACCATCCAAACCTCAGCCAGAAGAATTGAACGATCTGATCAATCAAATACCAAAACCCATCCTATTCGTAGGTGATTTTAATGCACACAGCCCTCTATGGGGTAATACAAACAACGATCACAAAGGAAAGCTAATTGAAAACTTTCTAAATTCCCACAACCTCTCACTTTACAATGATAAAACCCCAACATACCTACACCCTGGTACTGGTTCAAAAACCTCTATCGACCTTGCAATGGCATCTAGTAATTTGTTTTTAGATTTTCAATGGGAAGTCTTGGACGACATTTATGGCAGCGACCACTTCCCCATTTTATTAAAACCACTAGATCCACAGCAACAGAAAAGAATACCAAAGTGGAAATTCCACAAAGCAGATTGGTCAATGTTCCAGGAACTCTGCAAAAGGGCCATTAAAATCAATCAGTTTACACACGACGACGACCCGATTTTATTTTTTACGGCTCTGATCCAGGCAATCATGGAAAAAACCATACCTAAAACTTCCGGAAATCCTAAAAAACAACAAAAACCCTGGTTTAACGATGATTGCAAAAAAGCAATAGCCATGCGAAAAACAGCTCTTCGCCAATTCTACATCACCCCGGACCATAGTAGCAAACTTGAATACAAAAGGCTGCGTGCTGCAGCACGCAGAACTATCAAAGCAAGCAAAAAGCAAACCTGGGTGGAATATATCTCCAAACTGAACAAAAACAATTCAACCAAAAAAATATGGGAGATAATCCGAAAAATATCTGGTAAAAACATCTCAAAACCCATAAACCACATCAGTACAAACAACCAAACTATCACAAAACCTGACGAAATAGCAAATACCTTCGGCACAACCTTTCAGTTCAACTCTTCATCTGAAAATTACTCTCTTGCGTTCCGTCAAATAAAAGAAATTAAAGAACAAATACCAATAAACTTCACCTCAAATAACTCGGAACAGTACAATTGCACCTTTACCCTGTCGGAGTTGAAAGACGCCATCCAAAACTCACATGACTCAGCTGCCGGACCAGACGACCTGCACTTCCAGGTTCTAAAGCACCTACCTGAGGAAACCCTTGAAGTCCTGCTACAATTACTCAATCAAGTTTGGACTACAGGAAACTTTCCCGAAATATGGAAAGAAGCCACCATCATACCAATTCCAAAACCCAATAAGGACTCTACTAATCCCCAAAATTATCGCCCAGTATCTCTGACAAGCTCTTTGTGCAAAACACTAGAGCGTATGATAGCCGCAAGACTTATTTGGTATTTAGAGAAAAATCATCTGCTTACTGACATCCAAAGTGGCTTCAGAAAAGAAAGAAGTACCATAGATCACCTGGTTAGACTGGAATCATTTATAAGAGAAGGTTTTATCAATAACGAACATGTCGTCACTGTTTTCTTTGATTTAGAAAAAGCCTACGACACGTCTTGGAAATACGGGGTCATGCAAGACCTCCACAACCTTGGCATACGAGGTCGTCTCCCAGAATTCATTGAAGGGTTTTTAAATGATAGGCGATTTAAAGTCCGTCTCGGTTCTGTTTTCTCGGACTATTTCGAGCAAGAAGAAGGCTATCCTCAAGGCTGTATTCTATCAATTCTCTTGTTTCTAATCAAAATCAATAGTATCAAAGGCGCAACTAAACAGGGAATAGACAGCTCACTGTTTGTAGACGATTTTGCTATGTCTGCAAGGGGTAAGAATATGAATCTGATCGAGCGTCGCCTCCAGCAAAATATCAACTCTCTTCAAAAATGGGCTGACCAAAACGGTTTCAAATTTTCGCAAACCAAAACAGTCTGCATGCACTTTTGCAACAAGCGAAAGCCACACGGCGATCCTATATTATACTTATCAAACACACAGATACCCGTAGTAAAGGAAAACAAATTCCTTGGCCTAATTCTGGACTCGAAGCTAAATTTTATTCCCCACATAAAAGACGTGAAGAGGAAATGTCAAAAGGCGCTCAACCTGTTACGAGTCGTCTCCGCTCAAGACTGGGGAGCAGATACCAGTACAAAATTAAAACTGTATAGATCATTAATAAGATCCAGAACAGATTATGGTAGCATCGTCTACGGATCGGCAAGACCCTCGTACCTAAAGATGCTGAACCCAATACAAAACCAAGGCCTTCGCCTGTGCCTTAACGCTTTCAGAACGTCACCAGCGGAAAGCCTTCAGGTTGAATCAAATGAACAACCAGTAGATATCCAACGAATCAAACTCTCAATGCAATACGCAATTAAACTATACGCAAATAAAGAAAACCCCACCTACAAGGCAGTGTTCGAAAAAGATCATTCAGAAATCCTAAACACACGCCCTAGGGTTATCGTTCCCTTTGGCACTAGAATCCGTAACCATCTTAATAATGCTGGAATCAAAGTCGAGCAAATTGCAAACTCAAAAGTTTCGAAATACCCAACATGGAACATACAAAGACCCACCATAGACAAAACTCTGACAAACTTTTCCAAAGACGCAACAAATGCTGAAGAGTTCAAAGCTAGGTTTGCTGAGATAAAGGAAACCTACCCCCACCATCATTTCATATACACGGACGGATCTAAGCTTGATAAGAAAGTTGCTGCCTCAATAGTTACAAAATCAAATACCCTGAAAACAAGATTACCAAACTTCTCCTCTATCTTTTCCGCGGAGGTTCGGGCACTCCAGTTAGCCATGGAAATTGTCAAGATTAGTAGGTACAAAAAAATTGTTATCTGTGTCGATTCCTTATCGGTCTTACAGTCACTAGAAAATCTGCAAGTGTCGAACACAATGATTCTAGACCTAGTAGAACGTTATGAAAGGGCAATCAAACAAGGCTAATCCCTAGTATTTTGCTGGGTGCCAAGCCACGTGGGCATACCGGGTAATGAAGCTGCGGACCGGGCAGCAAAAGAGGCGCTAAACTACAACATATCCGACCTTCTCATACCATACTCCGACTTTAAACCCCATATTTCAAGTTATGTAAAAAACCTTTGGCAACAAAAATGGAACGAACAAAGAAATAACAAACTCTTTCAAATCCAACCAACAGTTGGACAAAAACACCTAGCTCTTGGCAGTATTCGCGACACAACAGTTATGCATAGAGTTCGAATCGGGCATACATATATCACCCACGGATATCTTCTGAGAGGCGATGCGCCTCCACAATGTACTGGTTGTCAAGAACGTTTGACTGCAAAACATATTCTACTCAATTACATAGATTTTCAGAACATTCGTTCACGCTACTACAGTGTGAATTCCATGAAAGACCTTTTTACAAAGGTAGCACCAAGCAAAATTATTTCTTTTCTGAAAGAAATACACATGTACAGTAAGTTTTAAACTGAATTTAGTTGATTTTAGATTTATACACTACTTGTTTTGTCTATTTTAATCGATTTTAGTTTCAACTGAGTCTTCTTATAGTAACAGAACTGACACAATATGACCCTAACGGGTTGCTAGTGTCGTTAAACCAATCAATCAATCAATCAATCCGATGTCATTTATTTTTGGTGTGAGGCATCCCTAAGGGGTCGTGCATACGGCTTGTGCTTTTCTAGTCGATCGGGTGATTTTTAAATTTTTGGCGAATTTTTGAAGAAAAAATTTTAAAATGTATCTCCTACATTTTTGATCCGATGTCTTTTTTTTTTTTTATATGAGGCACCCTAAAGGGTCGCGCATACGGTTTGTGCATTTTAGTCGATCGGACAATTTTTGTATTTTTACGGAGTTTTTGAAGAAAAAAATTTCAAGATGCATTTTACCCTACAATTTTGAACCGATTTCTTTTTTCTTTTTTTTTTTTTTTTTGGTATGAGGCATCCCTAGGTGGATCGGGCATACGGCTTATGCAATTTGACTCGACTTGTGAATTTTTGATTTCGGGGGGAATTTTTGATGAAAATACCTCAAAATGCATCTTCTACAGTTTTGATCAGACATCAGTTATTTAGGGGCTGAGGCATGCTTAGGGTGTCGTGAATACGGCGTGTGCTTTTCGAGTCGATCAGGGAATTTTGGAGGAATTTTTGAAGAAAAAAATTCAAAATGCATTTCCTCGTACAGTTTGCATCAGATTTCATTTATTTTTGATATGAGTCGTCTCCAGGGGGTCATGCGTACGGCTTGTGTTTTTTGAGTGAATTGGAAAACTTATGATTTTTTTTTCGAAGTTTTTGAGAAAAACAAATTAAATGAATCTCCTACAGCGCATAAACGCAAGTTAAATGAACATTGGCAGTAGTCCAAATTAAGCACTACGCATCGATGCAAGTTAAACAAACATGCGCATTGGTCCGAAATGTGAACCGCGCATCGACAGAAGATACATAAACATGCGAACTGGTCCAAAATAAGCACCGCGCATCAACGCAAGTTAAATAAACATGCGCACTGGTCCGAAAAAAGAACTACGCATCGACGCAAGTTGAATAGACATGCGCAGTGGTCCAAAACGCGAACCGCATATCGAGGCAAGTTAAATAAAAATGCGCACTGGTCCAGAATGAGACCCGCACATCAACGCAAATTAAGTAAACATGCGGACATGTCTGAATAAGAACCGCGCATCGAGGCAAGTTACATAAATATGCGCACTGGTCCGAAATTGGAGCGTTGTTTGAAGGTATCTCTATCAGACTATCCAGTCAACTAGAGATACAAAAAATTTGTTGCCCATTTTTCTGGGAAAGAAATCTTTGTATGCATTTATCGGTCTATGTTCTGGTCCGGTGCTAAATTAATTATTGAGCTAGCTCTTTGCCGTCTATCGTTTGAAGCCCAATTTTTCAGGGAAATTCACTTGCTCATGCGCCCTGGAGTTGGTCTTATTGCTTTTCGTAAGCTGGGACTTTGTCCTTGGACAAACTTGTTATTTTCGTCTTTGATTTCGTTTTCTTTATTAATACGCCATGTGAAATAGTGTATTTTTGGCAAATAAATGCGTAGCATTTAACGACAGCACAGAATACACATTTGCTCAGTGAGCTTCGTGCGAGCTCTCACTGCGTAAATAGATAACAAGGCGATCAGTCAATAAAACTTTAAGTCATCAACAACCAAACACTACTCGGCTTATAAGACACATTCAAGCTGTGTTGTTTGCGATATATTATTCAAGAAATAACCCATTTAAGGAAGTATTTTGCGTTTTAATTTTTGTCAAGTGTTTAGCATTTCGCTAGCGGAATGAGCTTCTAGTTTCTTGAATTATTTTCAATAACTTCATTCTGTAAGTTTGAGTTGCATGTCCCTAGAGACCATCGATAAAGTACGTACGCACCTTTTTTAGACCAGCCGACCATGTCGGGCTGGTCTTATCCCATCAATAGAGGGGTATCCGCCGTCTGTATGTACGTATGTAAACTTTTACTTTAATTAAAATGCTTCTTCTCCCTCAGTTTTGATCGGATTCCTCTCAAATTTCAAACGAATGTCCTCCAGGTAGGCCTCTCTTTAAAAAATTTTTTTTGGCGATCCGCCAAAAATTGGCAAAATGGGGGGCATTTAAAATTTTTCGGTTGCCAATTTTCAAAATGGTTCTTCTCCCACAATTTTGATCGGATTCCTTTCCAATTTTGAACATTTATTCTCTAGGTAGGCCTGTCTTGAAAAATTACTTTTTTTTGGCGATCCGCTAAAAATTGGCTAAATGGGGGCATTTAAAAATATTTTCAAAACTGTTCTTTTGGCACAATTTGACCGGATTCGTTTAAAAATTTGTAAAGTACAATCAGGTATGCAAATATTTTTTAATCGCTGTGAATACGAGCATTATAAATTCAGGGTTCGCATTGGCGCGGTTTTTGTCCACTTTTTGGGCATTTTTTACGAAATGACTCACTTTTTCGGAACCCACCGAGTTTTTCTTGACCTAACTGAGTCACACTTTCCCTTTTTGACTCACTTTCCTGAGAACCCAGCGCGAACCTTGAAATTACAAAAAAAGATACAATATGCTTGACATTAATGTTTTCTCGGTCTTCAGCAAAATATGAATTATCCTTTTTTTCATCCTTTTTTTTTTCTCAAATTTATCCTTTTTTATCCTTTTTTTCATCCTTTTTTTTCTTGACGACTCCGTGGCAACACTGACAGCACTACCACTACCACAGATGTGCTGTCTTTCTTCAAGAAAGGTTCACCGCATATTTTCAAGAAAAAAATGCCGTGGAAGAAAAATGCCGTATAAAGTGCAAACACTTGAATTCCTATATTTAACACCACATTATTTGAAATAAGAATTCTGAAGCAAATAAGAAACCAGATATTTTTTGGTAGGCTATTCCGGAATAATTCAAATGTCACAGAAATCATTAATGTTTAATTTTTCTTATACCAAACGATGAAAATAAGTTGAGCAATGTAAATTCTTACCTTTTTGCTGTAAGGAAAATAAAAATATTGACAAAATGAGTTTACATTAGGATTTTTATTGAAATGTCGGTAGTTCAGTATTTAATAACCCATTGGAATTTAAAATTAAAAAAAAAAATTATTTATATTTTCAGTTTTTTATATTTTTCTATTTAGAACATAAAAACATAAGTTGTTTATATAGTCTGCAACATAAAATGATAAAATAATGAAATTAATTCGATTTCTGTGACATTCGATTTATCGGTAGTCTATTCCTTAATAGCCTACCAAAAATATCTGGTTTCTTATTTCTTTCAGAATTCTTATTTTAAATAATACGGTGTTATTTGTGACATGCCGAGATAACAGGTCTTTTCCATTAACATGCGAATTATATCAGAGATAAAATGTAAACAATGCAGGATTCTCGGGTGCACAAAAATGTTATCCCTTGTTGAAATGTAAATATTTACATATAATACTTCACCTGCTGATAATTTTCTGTTAAAAATTATCGCGCATTACACGTCATGGTCAAGGTCAAAACCGGAAGTTGACCATTATCTCATAAACGGTTAGAGAAAGAGCGATTTTGAGCATATTTTCGACCCTTTGTGCCTAAAAGACGTTATATAAGAGGTACCTCGGTGACCTTGACCTCTTCCGTCATGGTCAAGGTCAAAAACCGGAAGTTGACCAGTATCTCGTAAACGGTTAGAGATAGGACGATTTTGAGCTTATTTCCGACCCTTTGACGTTATATAAGATGTACCTCGGTGACTTTGGCCTCCTCCGTCATGGTCAAGGTCAACAAGCATGTCCAAGGACATGACCCAGCCGAGTTAATAAACAAGGAAAGAGAGAAAAACTCTGAAACGAATACTGTTAAGTCAAAAAATGAAGAACCTTGTTTCTGAGCGTAACTTTTTCATAATTTTAATACACAAAAACGAGTTTTCGCGGGTGGAAGCTACCCGAAAAGGGATGTTGGACAGGTTGGGTTTTGACGATTCACGTATTTACCGACATTTACACAATTTCACAAATTTTTCAAATTTCCACAATTTCGGCATTTTTTGTAATTTGCGAAAAAAGCAAAGTCCAGGTGGAGAAGCACCTAAGAAACTTTCAATTAAAATTTTATAACTATTTGAAAAAGACAGAGAAATGAATGGTTTGACAATTCAGCTATGTACTACCATTTATTCCAGTTTTTGCCAAACTTCAAAGTTCCGCCATTTCGGCAGCTTTTGGCAAATCCCATGCCTTTCCATTTCCCTATATTTGCAAATTCTCAATAATTATTGTGAAGTAGACGCAGGAGAAAAGAAAGATCAGTAGTAATCAGTAGTAAGCCCCCGGAGGTGATCTATGCCTCCTACTACCCTACTCTCATCCGCTACGTCAAACAACACTGATACAAACAACACTGCAAAGTAGCACTAGTACTGACTGCGGTGATCTGTGCCCTCTATTAACCGCCTCTCATTCGCTACGTCAAACAACACCGCTACAATAGCAGCACTGGTTACTCATTGTTTGTCGGAAATCTCAGTTGCTGCAGAGATTTGTCCCAATATCCATATTTTTCAAGCACTTTGCAAACGTTACTGAAGGCTATCCAGTCGTGTAAACGTTATATAATTTGCCGGAGCGGATCCTCAAATCGAGTGAAGTTGACATGTGTAGGATTTGCAGTGCGACGACTTGAAGCGGCAGTCAGATGCGGTATTAGGGAGGCATTTCTTGGAGCTAAGCCGCAGTGTGTGATTAGAATTTCAGTCCATTTTACATTTTTTATTGCGGGTGAAACTATAACTTACAGGTTTGTTTCTTGTTTCCTGCATTTCATCTCTCTTTGTCATCAGTGATGCACCGCCTTTTGTTGGTTGTTGGTTTCGCCCGTTTCATCATCAGACCATTTAGGCGGCCGGGCCACGGTAGTTGATCAATCCACCGTCTTAGAGAGATGAGGCACAATCATGATGGTAACCATTGCTTGTCGTGTCGTTTCAGCCAGATCCAATTTGACGTCTTTTCTGCTGTGTTTTGACATTCTTTACTTATACGTTTCCTGATGTTGCCACCTATACCGAGTAATTTACACGTCGCCCATACTGATTTTCCCATGAATCCTCTACACCCTACTTCGATAGGCATACACCACACTTTCCAGCGGGCTTCTTCACACGCGGCTTTCAATTCATCGTACTTTGTTCTTTTCCTCTCGTTCGCAATTTCTATGTTTTCCTCCCATGGCACTGTCAATTCTATCATAATTACTTGGCGTGTTTTTGTTGACCACAGCACTATATCTGGTCTCAATGTTGTAGCTGTGATCTCTCCAGGGAACTGCAGTTTTCTACGCAAATCTACGCGTATTTGCCAGTCTGTTGCTGTTGCTAAGACACCAACTGTGCTTCTACGTTGCTTCTGTTCTTCTCCTGCTTTGACAAATTTGATTAATGTTAGTGTTCTTTGTGGTTTTGTGTTGTTTTCTCTGTTAACGACTGGTACTAATATTGACGAGATAGCTTCTAATACTTTGTCATGTCTCCATCGGTACCTTCCTTGAGTAAGAGCTGTTCTGCACGATGACAGTACATGCTCCAGTGTCCCTCTCTTTCCACACAGTTTGCAACCGTCGTCTTCTGTCTTGTACCATAGTTTAAGGTTTGCGGGTGTTGGTAGTAGGTCGTATACACTACGTAGCAGGAATCCAAGCTGCATAGGTTGTTTTTGCAGTATTTCGTGCCGTGTCACTTTCCTTGGTGTTGCACTTTCCCATCTCGTCCAGGCTCCCTGGGCGCCCATACCCACTGCCTTTACTCTTCGTTGATCTTCTTCACTCTCTCGTATCTCACGTTGTATTATGGACCTTCTCTCCTTGGTGTTTGCCTCGGTCCATTTCACTCGTGGTGTTACATCTAGGCCTCTTCTTCCTTGTCTCACAGTTCCGACTAATTCTTTGTTTTGTACTCTGCTCTTCGCATC
Organism: Protula sp. h YS-2021; assembly: GCA_949752745.1. NCBI lineage: Eukaryota > Metazoa > Annelida > Polychaeta > Sabellida > Serpulidae > Protula > Protula sp. h YS-2021. The sequence goes on from OX457024.1 coordinate 4,698,218, forward strand.
TTCGATGCTCTTCTGCACTGACCAGCGCCCACGTTGACTCAGTTGAACTTTTGCTCCTCGTATTGTATTGTCTTTTGATTCGTCGAGCATCACTTGTCCTCTTACGCGGCTAACTTTGTATTCTTCTTTCACTGATGACAGCGGCAGCTGAAGCTTGTTGGTTTTCCCATAGAGTCCCACCGCAGAAAAACTCTGGGGGACACCGAGCCACTTGCGCAATTGCTTGCTTGCCATCCTTTCCATTTCTTCCACACTGCTCATTGGGATGTCGTACATGAGCATTGGCCATGATAGTCGTGGCATCACACCGTGCTGAAAACACCATGCCTTGTATCTTCCAGGTAGCGGGGCCTTTTCTATTTTGCACAGATGTTCTTGTAGCTGCTGGGCAGTTTTCCTGGAATTTTCCGTGTCGCGTAAGCTTCCATCGTACCATTTTCCAAGGCACTTCACCGGTTCTTCACTCACTGTCGGGATGGTAACGTCTCCTATCTTAAATTTCACGTTCTTTCCTATTTTCCCATTGATGATGACTAAACTCCTACATTTTCGTGCCTTGAATGCCATTCTTGCCCATACTGTTAGCTCATAAAGTTTGTTTAAGATCCACCTCGCGCCTTGTGGTTGTACTGTATTTATAGTTAGATCGTCCATAAATGCTTTGATCGGTTTTTGTTGCATTTCATTCACCTTTGGTCCCTTGCATTCTTTTTCTGCGGTCTTTATCATGATGTTCATAGCAGCCAGGAATACTATAACCGAAACCGTGCAGCCCGTGATTATACCCTTCTCTAGTCGCTGCCAGTTTGTTGTAAATTCGGTTGTGGTGAATCTGAATTTGAGCTTTTGGAAGTAGTTTCTGTGGTACGTGGTACTTCTCTAGTGCCAACATAACAAGCTCGTGTGGTACTGAGCCGTACGCGTTTGCTAGGTCCAACCATATTAACGTGATGTTTCCTCGTCTCGTTTTGGCATCTTGTATCAGTTTTGTTATCATACTGTTATGCTCCCAACATCCAGAGAAACCTTCGACGCCTCCTTTCTGAGTTGATGTATCAATGTACCCGTTCTTGACCATGTAGTTTGTTAGTCGTCGTGCTATTATTGAGAAGAAGATTTTCCCTTCAACATCAAGCAAAGATATCGTGCGGAACTGGTCTGTGCTTGAGGAGTTTACTTCTTTTGGAACAAAGCAGCCTTCCGCTCTTGTCCATTCCTCTGGTATGTTTCCTTTCCTCCAAACTACTACGAGCTGGCGCCACAGCATGTGTAATAAACGCGGGCATTTCTTGTACACTAAGTATGGTATTCCGCTGGGGCCAGGTGCTGACTTTGCTCTTGCTTTCTTGACGACTTCTTTCACCTCCTTCCATGTGATATCTCCACTCTGAAACTCTGTCGTTGGTCTTTCTGGTGTTTCTAAGTAGTCAAAGACTGGGAGTGGATCTTCTCTGTTCTTATCATTGTGGACCGTCGCTAGATGTTCTTCAACTTTCCTTTGACTACATGTGAGTTTCCCGCTTTTTTCCTTTCCAAGTAAATCTGATGTATACTTAAATGGGTGTGAGATGAATTGCTCTTTTTCTTTAAGGCGCCTTTTACAATTCCTACGTTGTTTTTCCGCTTGTCTCAGCTTTTTGAGTTTCTTTCTCAATTGTTGGCGTAGGTCATCCAATGCTCCTTTTTCCTCCGCTTTTGCTTGTTTCCATCTTTTTGAGAGCGCCTTCAGTTCTCTTCTCACCTCTTCTTTCCTCCTATCTCGTCGGTTCTCGTGTTTGTTACTACTCACAGATGATTTCCTCTCAATCACACCAAATCTTTCCTTTGATACTGCATACACTATCTTCGTAAGGGTATTTATTTTCTCGGTCACTTTGCCTTTCATTGATGTTTCCAAGATTTTTACTAGATCTTCTTCCAGATGTTTCCAATCTAATTCCTTGCTACTTGCTGGCCATTTAATCCTATCTTTTCGCTGTTCTACTTCGCCTGCTCTGTCTTCAACAGCATGGTGGTCCTGAACACTGTGGTTTGCATCCGGGTTCTGGACCTCCTCCGCCTGACCAACCACTGGGGCTGTGCGTTGCTGCTGCTTTTCGTTTTTATGTACCCTTCCTTGGTGTATTCTCAAACCCTTTTCATTTTTCAACACTTTGCCACACTTGCATACTCGTTGTTCTTGGTTCGTGTTTCTCTCCGGAAGCGTGATCGTCTCCATTTGTTCCGTCCGTTCCGACGCCTCATCCTTCCCCCCTCTCGGGTCGCCGTGGGGATATTTTTTCTTATGTCTCTTTGTAGCGATTAATAACTTCACATGCGGGGGTGCCGACCCTTCATGCTGCTTTGTTTGGTCTCTGCCAATGTCACCCGTCTTACCAGGTCGTAGCTCGTCTTACCGAGTTGTAGCCGGCCTTTCCCGGCGGTCACTGGGTTGTATCCAGGTGTGGTAACTATAACTTACAGGTTTGTTTCTTGTTTCCTGCATTTCATCTCTCTTTGTCATCAGTGATGCACCGCCTTTTGTTGGTTGTTGGTTTCGCCCGTTTCATCATCAGACCATTTAGGCGGCCGGGCCACGGTAGTTGATCAATCCACCGTCTTAGAGAGATGAGGCACAATCATGATGGTAACCATTGCTTGTCGTGTCGTTTCAGCCAGATCCAATTTGACGTCTTTTCTGCTGTGTTTTGACATTCTTTACTTATACGTTTCCTGATGTTGCCACCTATACCGAGTAATTTACACGTCGCCCATACTGATTTTCCCATGAATCCTCTACACCCTACTTCGATAGGCATACACCACACTTTCCAGCGGGCTTCTTCACACGCGGCTTTCAATTCATCGTACTTTGTTCTTTTCCTCTCGTTCGCAATTTCTATGTTTTCCTCCCATGGCACTGTCAATTCTATCATAATTACTTGGCGTGTTTTTGTTGACCACAGCACTATATCTGGTCTCAATGTTGTAGCTGTGATCTCTCCAGGGAACTGCAGTTTTCTACGCAAATCTACGCGTACCATGCTGGGATTCCAAGATAAAATGTATTTTGCTCGAAATGGAATTAGTATTTCAAATACAACATTATGCGTCAAAATTGCCCAGGAGCGGGACTATAGGTTTGGATGTTGTCCGTCTCTATAGCCGGCTGTTACTGCCACCCCGATAAGGCGTTGCCTATGATATTTGATTCACCATAGGAGTAATTGCACGTTATTTTTTTTTTTACCTTGACCCACTTTCAAAAGTCACAATGGTCGCCATCTTGGATTCCAGTTGTGGACTGCTGTCTACTGTGGCCTGTTTATAGTGGTGTCTTGTGGGTGAGGTGGAACGTCCTGATACATCGACCCAACCCGCAACCAAACCATTATGCAATAAACTACCAGGTGGTAAAAGCTTAGACACAGAATTGCAAACTAGCAATACATAAAAGTAGCATAAAAAAGAGACTTTCGCGAATTTTTCCTCATAGAATACTTTCTTAATTTATTTTTCATAGAATAGCGTCTAACTTTTTTTTCAGTCATTCGATGGAGGGGAAACTTAAGATTGAGGAAAGAGTGGAGAATTGTCTTCAGCAGAAAACGGGAAACCTTGCTGTAAACCTCAGCGAAGCCAAGGTGACGTCATAAAGTAAAACCACACTGGTTAAACTTAACATTGCAAGTAAAAAAAAACTGTTTAAATCGAAACAGTGTAAAGTAACATCTTATATATTATAATATTGTAATATTATTTCTGCAAAGCTCCTGTTTTTGTAACATTTGCCCTTTCATGGGCGTATTGTGACGTCATGTGCTCCCATTACAGTCGCAGTACAAACAGCTGAAGAGGATCCTGCAGCACCTGCAGGCCAAACAGCTGTTGCTGGAAAACGTGCGGACGTCCGAGAAAGCAGACGATGAAGATATTAGTAAGATTCGAACCCACTACCAGCAGCTTGACGGAGACGAAAACTCAAAAAGATTTGTTTGTCTAACCGGATTGTTTATATAGGAGGCCAGCTGAAAGTAACAATCGCTCGATAATACGGGTATGGGGGGAGGGGGGGGGGGGGGTGGGCTACATTAAAATTATACTCCCTAACTTTAAGGGAAATAAAGTGCTGGTCCTGGCGAACGACGAGTGTGGTTTGTTTATGTTGGCAGATGTTACAAGCTCTCTTATGTTGTTTTTTTTTCTCACACCCAAGTCCCCTTTTTCTTTTTAGCGAGATTTGAGCGGTTAGTAGAGGCAATGGTAAGCAACATTGAATTGTTTATCGAGGATAACCAATAGGAGTGGCAAATGTTACAGAAATGAAAAATAAGTCTGTGTAATTTTGGCAACTGTGACAGAGAGAAGACTGCAGGAGTGCAGCAGAAACAATGCGGAGAGGAACGGTGAGATCGAGCAGCGCAGCAGGTCCATCACCGACATGGCGGAACACGTGCAGCGAAGTAAACCATATGAGGGGGGGGGGGTGAGGGAGGGGGGGTGGAGCAGGTCCATCGCCGACATGGCGGAACACGTGCAGCGAAGTAAACCATATGAGGGGGGGGGGGTGAGGAGGGGGGGTGGAGCAGGTCCATCGCCGACATGGCGGAACACGTGCAGCGAAGTAAACCATATGAGGGGGGGGGGGTGAGGGAGGGGGGGGGTGGAGCAGGTCCATCGCCGACATGGCGGAACACGTGCAGCGAAGTAAACCATATGGGGGGGGGGGTGAGGAGGGGGGTGCAGCACGTGCAGCGAAGTAAACCATATGAAGGGGGGGGTGAGGGAGGAGGGGGGTGGAGCAGGTCCATCGCCGACATGGCGGAACACGTGCAGCGAAGTAAACCATATGGGGGGGGTGAGGAGGGGGGTGCAGCACGTGCAGCGAAGTAAACCATATGAGGGGGGGGCGTGAGGGAGGAGGGGGGTGGAGCAGGTCCATCGCCGACATGGCGGAACACGTGCAGCGAAGTAAACCATTCGTGAATAACATGCTTGGGGGGAGGGGGGTGGAGGTGAGGGAGAGGAGGAGTGCAGCAAGTCCTTCACCGACATGGCGGAACGCATATAGCAAAGTAAACCATTCGTGAACAACGCTCACAGGGGGGGGGGGAGGGGTGCAGCAAGCGACGTGACCGAACACATACAGCCAAGAAAACAGCGGGCAAATATGTAGAGTTGGCTTTGCGAGGGGGGGGGGGGGGGGGGGAGTGCTTTGAATATAGTATAGTAAAGGGGTGATGTTGCAAAATTTGCGTACGGCCTCGAGAAGGGATGGGGAGGGGGGCGGAGGGTGTCATAAAAGCTCGATAATTTTACATTAAGATATCAATGGTAGGGGGTGGCAGAAAGAGTGACACTGTGTGTAAGGAAATGAAGGTGTGTGGGGGAGGGGGAGGGTGTGATAGAGAGAATGTGAGATGGAGGAAGGAAAGGGGGGGGGGGGAGAAAATGAGAGTGAGTGAGAGATTTAAGGAAGGAGAAAGAGAGAGAGGTTTTCTCCTAAACACACCTATTTTTATCCCTCAAAGCCCTACTTGTGATGTCATTTTGAGTGCATTCTGTTGTAGAACTGGGAGAAGTGAAAA